>APFE030246897.1:0-21963 GCA_000404065.3 Pinus taeda | reverse complement strand
GTTAAATTCTTTTGATTTATATTCACCCCCTTGATCATATCTGAGTATTTTAATGCACTTTCCTGTTTGTTTTTCAACCATATTTCGAAACTCTTTAAAATACTCAAATATGTCACTTTTTCTTCTAATGAAATAGACCCAGGTATACCTAGATCTATCATCAATAAAAATAACAAAGTATGAAGCACCACCAAGAGACCTAGTTTGCATAGGTCCACATACATCAGTGTGAATTAATTCAATTATATCATACTTTCGTTTCTCAGTATGAACAGGAAACTCTTCTCTATGCTGCTTACCAAGTGCACAAGCTTCACATGGTAAATGTTCACACTTCATAACGGGAAGAACTTCAACCATTGATTTCCTTTGTAACAACGATAAATCATTGTAATTTAGGTGCCCATACCTGTGATGCCATAATTCTGCTGTCGATGTCTCTTTGGATGTCAATGAAACATGGCGCTTCACTGTCACATCCAATCTGTATAATCCTCCAACCCTGGTACCTGCAGAAACAACCCTGTAGTGGTCCTGAACATCTTTCACTATACACCCCAATTTACCAAATTCTACTTTTAAATGATTATCAGTGATAGTGGAAACAGATAGCAAATTCTTTTTGAGAGCAGGTACATACATCACATTATGAATCTGTCGCATTTGTCCATTAGGTAAGTACACATTTATTATGCCACAGCCTTGAACTTTAAGTGACCTATCATCTCCTAGGTAAATGTGTGTACCATCATATTTCTCATAATATTTATCATACCATTCTTTATTACAAGTCATGTATGGCGATGCACCAGAATCTATAAACCAAGCATTCTCATCATCAATTTCAGCAGACAATGCAGCATCAGAAAGAAATAACTTAAGATTTTTAAATCCATCATTCACTGAGGTGTCTCTGTTTATGTAATTGCCATTATGCCTGCTATGTCTTTGATTTGATTCATTATTCTTTCTCCTATAGCAATCTTTAGCCAGATGTCCAAGTTTTCCACAATAATCACATTCAATGTTCCTCTTAACATAAGAATCAGGAGGTGCCATACCTTTCTGCTTTGCTTGAAAACGGCCTCTGTTCTTGTCCCATGGTCTCCCTCGGAATGGTCTTTTGCCTCTTGCAGTCAAAGCCAAATCATAACCATTTGACTCCAGTTCAAAATTTTTCATGCGCTCTTCTTCTTGAAGAAGAATTCCAGCCAATTCTTCAAACGTAGGAGGTGTCGGTCTAGCTGAGAGAGCTGAAATAAAGACTTTATAGTCTGGGACTAACCCCTTTAAAGCAACAGTTACCAAGTCTGTACTAGAAACCTTTTCACCAATATCACCAAGCTTATCACTGAAGTCTTTAATTCGGGAAACAAAGTTGCTAATGCTTTCATTGGCATCCATTTTGATAGATAACAGCTTTGTTTTTAAAAATAAAATACGGTTTGCATTAGTAGTCTCATACAAACCTTTGAGAGTGTCCCATGTCGCCTTTGAAGTTTCACAGTCCCGAATGTGAGGAATAATATTTTCCTTCACTAACATGCGTAGCAGCACCCTTGCTTTCATTTCACGCTTCTCCCAATCTTGAGTGGCAGTAGGAGGTTGAGGCTTGGGCTCGTCACCTTTGACAATCGTCCAGAGATTGTATGCCTCCAGTACTGTTATGAGCTTAAATTTCCAATTGACATAATTTTCTCCATCAAGTTTTGAAGACTCATTTAAATATGAATCTGCAAGGGGATTAGCCATTTCTCCACCAATGACCAAATTCAAAAAAAATCGCAAGCTTCTTAAGGTTGGAAAACTCGATTCCGGCAGAATCCAACAGGAAAACTGGTTAATAAATAAAACTCTACGTATATTTTAATTGGCTGTTAGTACAGATAGCGAAGGTCGGGCGCATGATCTTAAAAATGCACAAAAAATAGACAAACACCTTTAATAATATGCTGCCACCGTTGTAAACAAAAATTGTTTTTCAAAGTTTACACTTCACACTCAGAAAAGAAACGAACCTTATTCACTCAGCGATCAAAGAGCTCAGATTGCCACCGTGGGCTTCTTGATCAATTTCGTGCCTAATCCAACAAGACCGATCCACACAACTGCTATAAGCCGATTGTTTAACTGGAGAAACACTGCGCACACTCTAATGGCAGAGTCACTCACTGCCCGCGAAGAGGAGAGAGGCGCAGACAAAAGAGCTCTGATACCAAATTACAACAAATACAGAGGCAGAAACACCAGCAAACGTGAGACAAAGCTCACACAACTTAATTCATTTATTTGCTCAATTACATCACACTTATATAGGAAACTCACTCACCTAAACTTCCTGAATATGTGCAACCAATTCCTAATTACATCCTCTCGTTCAACCACTCACAACTAATTCTATTTCTGCATTATTCTCACACCCTCCACATAATCTGATTGCTCCACAAAAACTAGAGTAGGAAGAAGGGGTTTGAGTCTATTGGCAATAACTTTGGATATTATCTTGTACACCACATTGCACAAAGCTATGGGTATAAACCTGTCAGGAGTCTGAGCATTGTCCTGTTTGGGGATCAAGGAGATGAAGGAAGTATTGAGCACCTTCAAAATGGTTCTATTCATCCTAGAATCCTCCACTACATTTAGAATATCTTGTTTAACAATGTTCCAGCAAGCTTTAAAGAAATCCACATTCAAACCACAAGGGCCTGGCGCTTTACCATTCTACATTTCTTTTATGACCTCACTAACCTCCTCTTCAGTCACTAACTTATTGAGATTGAAATTATCCTCTCTTCTTACTAGCCTAGGTATATGTCTTGTTAAGTCCCTGATAAAATGAGCTCTGTCTGAAATGGTCTCCTTTGCTATACCTCGAAAGTGCTGAACTAACACAGTTTTTATATCTTCATGGGAATTGAGTAAATGACCTCCCTCATCCTTGATCGAAGAGATCCTATTATGAGATCTGTTCGCCATGGTGGATCTGTGGAAAAATCTAGTGTTTTGCTCCCCTTCTTTTAGCCATTGAACTCTAGTTTTTTGTCTCCAAAATATTTCCTCTTGTTTACATAAGTTCTCCCAGTCTTGATGATGTTTAGTGAGTTGATCATAACTGACTCTATCAAAGCCATCCATGATAAGGGCTTGATTGAGTTCCTACATTTTGTCTTCAACAGGTTTTTTCACTTCAAAAATATTGCCAAATTCATTCTTGTTCCAGTATTTGAGTCTGAGCTTAATGTGTTTTAGTCTTTTGTGTAGCAAAAACATTCTTGTACCCTGAAAATCTAGATCTTGTGTCCACCATTTTGCAGTGTTGCTGATAAAATCTTGGTGGGTGAGCCAAATATTCTCAAATCTAAAAGGTCTGTTCTTGGGGGTACCAATGCCCTGAACCTCAAGTTGTACAGGCCAATGGTCCGAGCCTCCAAAGGGGAGAATTCTCACTATCATTTCCTTGTCGGTGAGCATAAGGTCCTCTGAGATTATGAATCTGTCTAACTTTGAGGCTACTCGAGACTCTCCTCCTCTCTTATTGTTCCATGTAAAGAGGCCATTACTCATATCAGTGTCAACTAGCTTCATATTGTCTATAAAAGTTTGAAATGCTATAGAGTCTTTGTTTAAAGTTCTGGTTCCCCCTTTTTACTCCGAAAGTGATTTAATCATGTTGAAGTCCCCACCCATGATCCATGGTACTCCTACATGTCTATCTCTTAGTTCCATAAGAGAATCTAGAAACCTGAGTTTATTATCCAGTCTATGGGGGCCATAAACATTTGTGACTAGATAAGTCTCCCTATCTCCCACAGGCTGAATAACCACTGCTAAATAATTCCTAGATGCCTTAGCATATATTATGCCAATTTTTTAAGGGTTCCAAAGAGTGAGTATGCCTCCTATTGTATTATCTGCTTTGACTTCTAGAAACTCAAATTTATTGAGCGATTTGCTGTGAATTTCTTTTATTTTTTGAATGGAACATTTAGTTTCCTAGATAAAGATCATATCTATAGCTTCTTATTTCATTCTATTGCTGAGTATTTTTTGTTTTCTTTTACTACCTAGACCTATGATATTCCAAGATGTGAACTTCATTACGCAATATTTGTAAAGGAGTAGCTGGTTAGGTCTTTCATCCTACCTGAATCTATCATTAGCTTTCCACATTCCATCAATAACTCATTCTACTTTTTTCTGCCTCTTTTCTTTCTTGTATTTCTAGGAGCTAATCTTGGTGTCGTTTTCATAGTTTTCACACCTTCGTTGCCCTCCCTTTCATTGCTTCTTTGCCTTTCCAAACCTTTAGCCTAAGCTTTCCATAGGAAAAACTATTGTACGTTGTTGAACTCTTCTTGAGGTAGTGAGGCTAGCCCTCCCATGGTCGCCTATTTCAAGAACCCTTCCAAATTTAGGTGTTCTCTATCAAGAATATCCTGCAGTTCATGATCCTCCATTTCCATCTCACTCTCGGTCATTTCTTGGTCCATTTCCAGTTCTCCATCACTCAGCGTAGTCTCTTTCTGTTTATTAATATCCTATGTTTGCCCACTATTTTATTCTTTCTCCTTCTCCCCTGGGCTGCCTTCCCTTACCTGACCTACCTTTGTTATCTCTTCCTCTTCTTTGAGTACTTGGAACCTATTCAGACTGGCCTGTTGCCCTTCTATTTGATGTTGCTTTGGCCCCCTTTTGCCCCTTTTCCTCTATATCCCACATTGTGAAAGTTTTCAGTGTCTTTCACTGTGGTAGCTTTACTTTTTTTCTCTATTTTACTGAGAGGGAAGTCTCTAAATAGGTGCCCATGCTCATGGCACCTGCGACATTTGAAAGGAATATGTTCATAATATACTATTTGCACCCATTCTTCATCAAAAACTTCCAAGATGACCTCATCCGGTAGAGCTCCAAAGAGATCCATCTCCACACATATTCGTGTGAAGGAAGTATATTTTTCCCTTCTGGTGGCCTTAGATGCTTTGACAAAATGCCCTAATTTGTTTCCTATTGAAGATAATGATTCAGTTTGCCAGTAATCAAGAGGTAGGGAGTAGAGTCTTACCCAGACTGGGACTGAAGTGAAAGTCTCTCGCTCCGGGACAAAATTCATCATCCACGACCGCATGTAGAGGCTTGCAACGGCATAGAAGTAGGGCCCTCCTTCAAACACCCTATCTTTGTCCTCAATATTTGTGAAGACCACAGTGAAGAAACCCTTTGACCCAAGATGTATGTCTATGCCTCCTTTTGGTTTCCAGTGGTATTTAATCCACGCTTGTAGTGCCTTTTATGTGGGCCATAATCCCATGAATTTACAAATGATAGCATAGGTCCGCATGTGGTCCCTGTGCGCCTGCAGAGCAGGATCATTTAAAACTACTCTGGGTGTAACCTCAGCCTTGGGTTTACATGGCCCCTTTTGTGCTTTGTTTTATGCTCCTTGTTTCTTATCTTCTTCCTCATTTTCTTTTGTTCTATTGTCCTCCCTTGATTTGGTTAAATCCTGTTACTCTTCAATGTTCCTTTTCCCTTGTCCTAAAGGACCTTTGGCATTTTCTATTGGTTTCTTACCTCGGATGGCCACGACCTCATTGTAGGAGGGAGTGGAGCTCGCCCCTTTGCGCCCCTCCATGGAGTTCAACACTTGCAAAAGCTTGAAACCCTAGCTCTTCAACCTCAACCACAATCATTTCGAGGTCGCCATCAATTTCACCTTATGCACCAGTCGAAAAGTATAATCTAGAGTCGGAATAATTGTTAAATCACTATTTAATAATCTTTTCAATTTCACACCATCCTTAATCCTTGCAAAATAAGTAATAAATCATTGTATTTCTTAATTATTGCTAAATAAAGATATTTGACCATTTTGAATATATTTTTCATCTCCAAAATATATAATAAAGTATTCCTAATGGTTAGATCTTGATTTGGTCAATATCATTTTATTATTTTCCATTTTCGATATCAAGCCCATACTTTGTTATAAATAAGAGGGTTTTCCCTTCATTCTTCACCATGATCATTATCATCGTCACCACTATCATCTTCTTGCATTCGAGCTCCCACTAGAGTTCTACATGTTGTTTTGGTTTTTCCACATATAGAGAGAGAGGATTGATCACCGAAGCATCAAGAACATCAAAGGAAACTTCTCATGGAGGGGGATTTGCAAACATTTTTGTAGATGTACTTCACGAGGTGTTATCAATAAAGATTATTCTTCATTTGAAAGTCCTTCCATATTGGATTATTACATTGGATTTCTATTATTGTTTGCTATTTTGGTTTGCATATATCTTTTTATTGCATGTTTTTCTTGTTTTATTATTGTAGATCTGAAGCGTAAGAAACCGCATATTGTTGTTAGGGTCACCTTGTCGCGAGTGACTTAAGTGAAATATTTTTGGTACACACACTAAAAAATTTCATACTAACATAAAGATCTCCTAGTCTCCACTCACTAGACAAATAAGGGAATCCTAGCGTAAATCATCTCCACCCTCAATAACATAAGGGAATATAGAGGTTAACACCTCCACCCTCAAGAAGCATACACAATGGTTCCACCCAATCTTGGGAATCTAGAACACAATATAAATAAATAATGAAACAAGCTAGGAAGTTTCAGAACTCTCCTTACTAGGAATCCAAGAGACAAGTGTCCACCCTAGCTGTTAAGGGAATCAATAGATTAAATCATCTCCACCCTCTTGCTAATCAGGGAATCCAGAGACTATTGCTCTCACTTGGGAGACGCTCTTCCAGTCTTCCAATGCTCAACTGAATGACTTCTCTTATCTTCAGTTACTGTAGCAACACTGAAAATTTTAGTCTCCCTTCTCTATTTCACTTAGATTTTCCCTTCCTCTTCTTTGGCTCCTGTATATTCTACCTTCACAGAGCTCATCTCATGGTTCCTTTCCCCACTATTCAGTTACAACTGAATTTTCTCCTCTCTTGAGCTCGACGGTGGTGGTTCTTCATCCGGGTGGTCATGGGAATGTTGTTTTGCCAACTTCCCTTTCCAGTTTCCTATTGGTTGACTTAGCCTATCAGTCCTTCCAATGCAACCCCTCGCTTTATTTAATTTATGTCCTCTTCTGCCTTGTAATTTCATCCAAGGGGAGTATGGAATCTCTCTCCTCTTCTTCTACTGAATTAATTCGATTTAACTTTCCCCATTTAATGAAACCTCTATTATCCTTCCTTGGTTGCCCATAAAACAATCAAGTTTTTCCTCAAATACCAAACATTCTCCTTCCTCAAACTCTCAAATTCGTATCCCAATTCTTAGGTTTGTTCTTCATTAAAATTAGATGACTACAAGATTTATAATGAGAGGTTATTAACCAGGGTTATCATAGTCGCAATGAAAATCCATTGTGATCCTCCTTAGCATAGTTGACCTGGCTAAGTAATGAATGCTATACAAACCCATCGGATGGTGGACTATGGTGGCCTCATAAGTATTATGCATGTCTTAATTAAAATCTTGAAGAGGCGTGTTGCCACATCCCATTAATATGTAGACTAATGAGATGATGACAACTCACCCCTCCCCATTTGCACGCTTTTTTACTTGTGTAGTCACCTCATCTAAAAAATAACACGATCTATGATAACACAAACAATTATATATTTTATTTATCAATTCTTCTTAATATTAAACAATTAAAATAGACCAATAAATTAACTTATATAATTAAACACTTAAAAAAATCAGATTTTAAAAATCTATTTTAGATGTCTCTATCCCGTCATATATATATATATATATATATATACCCGATTTGATATCCAAATTAACATATTGAACATCAACGAGTACAAATTTCTAAATCTCAAAAACAACTCTTTTACCACGACAACCAAACTTAATGTTGATGTCTCACCATTGCCATTCATGGTTGCGATTTCTAAACTAAGCTAAACTAAACTAGGTGGGTGTGCTTCTTGCTACCAAAGAGGTTTTTTTGGGGCAGTAAAAAACTTTTGGAAGATGGACAACTATGTCATATTAGTACAATGCATATTTGCTGTTTTGAGGAATATGATGTGACTGCATTATTTGCTGTAAATATGATGTGACTTTTTGTTAATTATATATATATATATATATCACTTAACATTAAAATTAGTCTACAGTTTATTAAATTGAGTTGAACATAATTATTTTTTATTATTATTCCAAAAATTATGCAATTTGAAATAACTTGTTATTGTTATTTTGTTTGTGGTTTATAAAAGTATATTTACCGATATTCAAGGTTGACCAGCCATCATAAATTTTGGATGATAAAAAAAATTGCCATGTCGTTTATAAAGCCATAGAAATGGAGGTGGATTAAACTAGATAAAATAATCCATTATTAGATATTAATAAAATAATGAGCCTTTAAAATGTAAAATGGAGTGAAACAAAATTTATAATAAATCTTAGCAAATTTGGGAATATATGATTACTAATATTATTTTTATTAGATAATGCGAAAATAACTTATTAATAGTAGCCTTAAGGGTTAGCTCACTTGGTCAAAAACCGTGCCTCGCCATCGGGAGGTCACAGGTCGAATCTACCCGAAGCCCTTGGGGTCAAGTCTTGCAGTAGGCCGATGGGCGATTTAGCCTAGGTATCGCCCATATTTTTCCGTGGACATAGTGATCACTCACTGACAAGGGTGCTCGTGAACCACATGCAAAAAAAAAAAAACTGATTAATAGTAATTATACTATTTAAATAATATTATTAGTATATTACAATATAATATTTTCCATGGACAATAGTGATTCACTCACTGACAAAGGTGCTCGTGAACCACAGGCAAAAAAAAAAAAAAAAATTGTTAATAGTATAATTATATTTAAATAATATATTAGTATTACAATAGAATAATTATTTCGAGAATATAAAATTAGCTAAAGGAATAATATAATAATAAATTTATTAAATAAATTCATTTATTACTGACCATGCCTCGTGAATCAATGCAAAAAAAAACTAATTAATAGTAATTATACTATTTAAAATAATATTATAGTATTACAATAGAATATATAATTCGAGAATATAAAATTAAACTAAAAGGAAAATAATAATAATAATTTTATTAAAATAAATTCATTTATTAAAATAAAATAAATTAATATAGAGAGAAAAAAATGAATTGATGACACTTAAATTCAAGAAGGAAAGGACCGACCAATAAAAATAAGAAAGCTTAAGAAAAATTTAAAATTAAATTGAGCAAAAATATATATAACAGACAAGTTAATATATAAAAATATATAAAACAAATAAGTTAGAATGTGTACAGATAAAATTTTTTAGTAAGTGTATTTTTTGCCATATCACAATAAAATCAACTTTTAATTGTATGATATATATTTAGGTATACACATTTGGAAAACTGAGCTTCTAGTTTATAGAATGATTTTTACTTGGAATAATGCTTATATTAGTATATATGTAGGATTGAGTTGTTAGTTGTTGGAATTTTGTTGAGAGGTTTTCTCAATAATATATATATATTTTTTTGAACTCTATTGGATCTTATAAGCACTATTTATGTGGCTTGTAATTTGGCTTTGTGTGAAAAAATAGTTTTTGGTGTGTATATTGTTTTCTTTGTTGGTATCAGAGAATGTATGAGCTTGATACCCTCAAGGGAAGGCCTGAAAAGATGGAAGAGATGAAAGAGTTGTGAATTTCTCTGTACATATTAGGTAGGAGAATGGACTTAGATTAATTTGAAAGTGTGAGAGTTTCTAGTGTGTTTTGGTGTGATATTTTATGTGTATGTTATATGCTGATGGGTCTTGTAAGTTCGTTACATCGCTAATTTAATTATGTAAGTCTATTATATGCTGATGGGTCTTGTTCCATGTGGGGCTTCAATATCATTAGTTATAGGTTATGTTATTAGATCCATGTGTGTAGAAATGTCATTTACATAATTGACTACTGAATATTCCCAGTACTCAGAAAACTCATATATACAACTATCAAAAGTGCAATTAACTACATTTTTATGGATGTGAGTTTGTACGTAGGGTGGTCATGTATCTAGATTTTCCTTCTGAAGATTGAGAAGTGTCAATTATACAAATTTCATCAAAGATGGTCAAACGCGGTTATGTCCTAAATGAGTTGAATTGGAATCTTGAAGATTGTGGTGGCGAAAAGAGCGTTGTCTGGGATACTTCAGAGTGTGGATAACTGTCGATGAAGACGAGTCAAATAGATGTGACATGAGAATTGTAATTTGTCATTTTTTTTATTAATATTTTTAATGATGTAATGTAAGCATTAGGGGGCAACTTGGAATAATTCTTACAGTAGTATATAGGTATGATTGCGTTGTTGGAGCTTTGTTGAGAGATTTTCTCAACAATATTCTCCTTATTTGGAATCTGTTGAATCTCATAAGCACTATTTATGTGGCTTGTAATTTGTCTTTGTGTGAAAAAATAATTTTTGGTGTGTATATTGGTTTCTTTGTCTTTTAAGAATAATCAATTTTACTTGGAAGATACTTGGCATAAATAATGAGAATTATGCAAAACTATAAGAAACCTTTAGGTAATTCAAAGAAATGAATCATAATGTATAGTCAACACTTTTATTTTCTTTGTTTTTGATTACTTGTTTGGTTCTCAAAGTGGTGATTTTCAAATTCTTATAATGTGAAACCTAGTTAAAGTAGTATTTAAGTATTTATCTTAATTGCGAATTATATAATCATCATTTTTTTTAATGGATGTTAATTAGAAACACCCATTAAAGGATAAACATTAAGGATTTTTCTCCAGTAGAGTAACCAACTTTGTTTTCCATGAATGCAAATGAAATATTGTCCCATAAACCCTACCTCAATATCTACTAGATGGTAGATAAAACAAACAATCAAATCTCCTAGACCTAATTCAAACTACTCTTTACATATAATAGAAAATACAAATATAGTGGTGTACCTTGTTACCATTACATGCTAATGTAGGTTATAGATCAATGCCAATAGATGAAAATCAAAATCCTACACAAGGATCCTACTCCAAGTCCTTGATCCAATCACCTGCACACATACACAAACATATAAGGATGATTACTTTACCTCCACCAAAGGCAATTCACTATGCAAAATAATCTAATCATAATAAACACATTATGATCTCATTAAATTACATCATATAGAGAGAGAAACCAAATTGACATTCCATACACAACAATGGCACAAATTTTTTTTATACATTTTGGTGTCAACTACTCTCCTCTGATCTCTTGACATCCTCCCTTAGCTTACTAAAAAATTGGGCTGATTCATGAAGCATGAGAGGACTTCTTGGTGGAAATCCTCGAACATAATAGGTCATTCTAATTATTATATTCTCCCTTCCACCCTTGCGAGGGTGTGGTTATATAGGCTTTTCTTGGATTTGGGAGGATGTATTTGGAAACTTAGAGCCAATAGAAGTTAGGTTTGATGGAATGTGAATTGGGTGAATACGAGTTATGGATAGATTTAATGACATGCGAACCAAGCAATTACACGTCATGCACAAGTTTCATGCTCAATTATGTGTGTTTTCTCAACTTGTTGTAAACCTTATTCTCAATAATGAAATACTTATTATTTCCTAATTATGAAGTTGTGACAAAAAAAAAGGAGAAATTACTCAATTATGTAATTTTAGCCCTATAACATCTAATAACTTGTAAAATTTATAAAGGAAAATACACGCAGAACAATGGTTTGCTAGGTTTTAAAGGTATTAATGTGCAAATTATTATAATGTAGAGCCTTGTTGAATTAATATTTGTCTCTGTTCCATGGATAATAACATAATAGACGAGGTCAATATAAGTCTCTATGTGTGTGGGTATATATATATAATTTAGAAATAATTGTAAATTTAGAAATTTTTGGAAAACACCACATCTTTAACATTTAGACATATGACAAATATGATATCATCGACCCCCTTTTTAGGGAGGAAAATTAGAAAAAGAGACATGTGGTGGCATGTCACTATTTTTAGCATAAATGAATTTTGTGCATGTAGCATAGTTTGTTTAGTTGGAATGATATGTTTACTTAATTAAACAAAAAAAACATCTCATAATCCCATAAGAAAAGAATAATAATAAAGTTGCAAAATATTAGCCATAGTAAGAAAAGCATTGAGTAAAGTTTAAATAGTTAACAATACAAACACTAAAAATAGAAAAGAGTGATTGCATATCTCATACAATATATTATACATAATGGTTTGCAGATTTCTATGGTGTGTGGTTTTGAATTCAGATATTCCATTGTTTTTATTTTTTACTTTGTCTACATTTCGAGGCTAGACCAAGACTCATCATCAGGACTGAGTCTTATGCATAGTTAAGCTTTCCAAGATCAATTCAATGATTTTTGAAAAAAAATAGTCAAAGCTTAAATTAAATGTATCATAACTCAACATAAATATATGTATTTAAATTTATAATTGATGCTATCCAAATACTTATTGTGATGGTGATGTTAAGTTGAGAGTAACCGTTTTTCACTACATACAATTAAAATTTACTTAAACTTGATTGGTGGTACAATATGTTCCAAAAATCCTAATTGCTATCTGTTAGGTAAATTGTGTAAACGATGATTTTAATATGGGGCATGTATTGTTGTTTGGACAAGGATAAGTGTCAATAATCTGACATATCCCATACGAGAAATAGTGTGCAATTCCAAATCTATCTGAGAGCGCAGCTCACGATGGGTAAATAACGCTTCTTATCTACAAAACAATAAATAGAAAATTGTAAACATGTAACAAGTTAAATTTTAAATTTGACCATATCTCTCGAAATATTTGATAATTTAAACTCAAGACATAACAGTACGAAAATTATCCCTACTACGTAATACATAGCTCCATGCAGCAAACTTTGCATTGTAAACCAACAGAATGAAGCAAAACTGCATTTTCTCCGAAGAGAACCCTGACGTTTGTAGGTCCCACTAGGACTTCAACTTGGATGTCATTTATGAATATAATTATCGAGAAACCATATATTGAATCATTATTACTTTCCGCAGATGAAAAGTATGTTTTATGGTTAAAATTCTTATAATTCTAGGTTCAACAAAACAATTTATCACTAAAAAGACTTTGAATCTAAAAGAAATTGCGTTTAAAAGAAAAAAAAAAAAAATCACGAATTTCTAAAATGTTTTTCTTGAAAATGATATCATTGAAATAGTTTTTAGGAGTTCAACTGTGTTTAGAGTCTTTTTTCATAAACACTCCAACACCAAAAGCCATTGCTTCTTTCATTACTCATGATTATTAATATTTTTGAATACAATTTAACTCCAATAAAAACTATTTCAACAACCTACTATTCAAATTGTAATCAATGATACAATAATCATACCTGCTTGTGTATGGTTGAATAACGAGACTATGGATTTAAACTTGAAAATATAAGCTTTCTTTGGCATTTTAAAGCTTTTGTTTAAAACTTTCCCAAAAAAACAACTTGTAAAATAGACTTTCATTTTCAACCTTTTGTTGATAGCTTTTTCACCAAAAATAATTTGTAAAAGAGACTTTCAGCTTTCATGCAGAAGATGTGCTTAAAATATCCGTAGGAAATAACACACAATATCCTTGAATTAAATTCCCACATATTGAGAATCGTGGACATCACATGTCTTACTCAAAGAAAACAATGCAATTTCTGGAGGTTTCCAATAGTGTACTCAAATGGAAGGTAAAGAAGTAGCCCAAAACAAAAAGGAAATGCTAAATCAATTAAAGGGATTTGAAAATCCCATTATCAATATTTAAATTTATGAGTTTGAAATATGTACTAATCTATGGGATAACAATCAAAGTTCAAACTAACATTCTATTGAAATAATAACTCATCATCAGCCATACATGTTGTTATCTAGAATGTGTTAGAAAAACATGTTAAATTAATTTCCGCCCTATGGAGAAGTGATGGAAAAACCAATAGTTTAGAATGAAATGGAATTCTTAAAACACGACTAGCGAATATCTCTTATTTTGACGCAAAACCCTACCTAGAAGTACAAGAATTTAAAAAGGATTAATGTATCACTAGTAGAAAATGATGAAATTAGTGACTAGCTGACTAAAAAAGATAGTCACCGCATTTATTTCAATTGAATTACTACTAAATTTGAGCAATTTTAAGTGACTGAACTAATAATGACTAACTTAAATGACTAATTGAGTATAGGGATAAAATATACGACTAGATAATAAGCGACCAAATGAAAAGTGACTAACTTAAATGACTAATTTGTAGGTTTTAACCCCGTACATAAATTACCTGCATACGAATTCTAAGAATACAAAATAAACAATGGGATAGCATAACACATGATGCAGGAGCATCCAGCTCTGAGGAGGCAGAGTAAGGCGCAGTCTCAAGCAGAATTTGGACACCTTGTCGGTTACTTTATTTACTGTTTTTATTTACTTTTATTCAGCCATGCATTTATTTTGTTTTTCTTAGGAGTTAGAAACGAAAACATTAATTTGCTGGATTAGTTTGATTTTGTTTTACAAGGAGCATTGTGTTGGTTTAGAACAGTTATTAGCAAACAGTTGTCAATCTGTTGGGTTGGTTCCAACCGAACAGGAACAGTTTGACACTCTGAATTAAAAGGACAAGGAAAGGATTGTAGAGGACTCTCTCTCAGTTTGAAAAAACAGAATAGAAACACACAGTCATTTTCTAGAAATAACGATTCATTAAATTACTTGTTTTTTTTCATCACTGTTACAAATATCTTACTACAGTATATTATTCCTGTGTACTGTAAGTTCTGGCATATTATTTCTGTGTACTGTAAATTTCATCACAGCAGAAGTCAGGTCGATTGTAAGTGGAGCGGGCGCAAGCAAACAACACCCTCCCACCAACGCACAGAGTCGACTGTACACACAAGTGTACACCCAGAGAAAGGCGCAGCAGAAGAAACTCAGGCTACAAAAATTACAACAAAACCAAAAAGGCAACTAAACCAGAACATGTGAACAGAAAACAGGTACTTCAACAACGATTATCCTACTTTTCTGATAGCACATTATAACCGAGAATAAAGACCTTTCTTCCTTTTCGCATGATGATGTAAAGAACAGTTACAAACAAATAGAACGACGTAATAAGAACCAGAGCTTTCTTTCTTTTCCATTTAATATATGTAAAAGACAGATAGACATCGCATAACCATAAATTTATGTAACCATAAGGCCTGAATAATAAACTGGAACCAGATTACAGTTGAACACATGTATCATAAAATGCAGGCAAAGTGAGTTCGGTATCCACCGAGTATTCCACAGGACGAAAATTGCAAATGTATCATTGATTAACCGATTAAGGCCGAATACTTTACATACATAACAGTTAAGGAGGAGTAGACCAGGGTTTGGTCAAAACCCTCGGTTCAAAACTGTGAACCAAAATAGTCGAGTAGAGCAGGGGTTCGAAACCCACGACTATCACCCAAACAGAAGCAAAGACCGGATTGCATCCACAGAGCCGAAGTCCAGAAAAACCCACGAGGGTTTGAAACCACAGACACCATTTAAATAAATTACACAGAGAGAAAGTCGAAGCTATGATTACAACGGCATTTCAAAAGATTGCAGACCGAGACCATACCCTACTTCCATAGAGAAAACCTAAAGAAACAACATAGACTATAGCTACAACACCACAGGGGTATATCAAGTCACTACCCGTGAGAAGCGAGGGAACAACGCGAGCAACAGTACCACGAAACTGACAACCGGACCAGCGTTCACCTGCAAGAACCAACGACGGAGAGTTAAACCCTGCACATACAAATATTTGTGTTAAAGCAGTAATGAAAACAGGCGAATGAAAAGTGTTAGGGTTTACCAGGCGGCCAGGCGACGAGGAGAAGACCCAACACACCAAACATAATAACCTGAGGACAGTGGCCGAGATGGTTAGGGCCAAATATAACGAGGCGAAGTGAAAATAGCATGGGACGAGTGCCAATACCTGGTTATCGAATTTGAACCAAAGCTGGGAGGACGACGGACCTGTTAGGTCCCAAAACAAATCGAACCATAAGTAAATAACCAGTACCGAGGCGGAAAAACAAATAAGAAACCCATACTCACAGTAGCAAAATCAACGCAAACAGTGATTGAACCCTTACAGGCGAAGGAGTTTACCATTAACACCTTTTCGAGGCGGAGTTAGCCACAGAGCTGACATTAGCACAGTCGCAGAAGAAACAGGGTTTTTTACACAGAGCAGCTGAAGAACTTGGCAGAGTGACCCTGCGGACCGGGAGGAGAAATGATTAACACTTGGGTTGTCAACGCCCTTTTGTTTTGTGCTGACCGGTTAGTATAGGTGAGAGCCGGTTAAACAAGTTTTCCAAACCCTAAAACCAGAGTCCAAGGCACGTACCATGACATAACCATTGCATTTAAGATCGCAACTAATACGCTTGTCCATTAGGATTCATACGTGGTGGGAGGCCATCAACACATAAAACACATATACATAGAGATTTTCCCTAGGATCCCAAAACCGGGACTACCCGATTGATTTTTCATTATGTTCCTTTCAATGTTACAATACATATTTATACATGTTGAAGCATCCAATACCATGGACCAAAACCATCGCGTCCAAAACCATGTGCGAAAACCATGCACAAAACCATAGGTAGGTCCTCCCAACCTAATATAGGGTCCAAAAAAGATTTCCCCGGGGTGCTGCCCCGAACCCCGTAGAGGGGGACTAACTGCCCCCCTCAAACCCTTTGTGACCCCCCTGCTACACAATCGGTGCAACGAATAGGGGGCTACGCCCCCCTCCCCCCCTTTAACCCCCTGGTTAACTAGGTAAGCTAGTCGTGGAAAGAATATAACACAACCGAACATTCTCCAACTTGTTGTTTTCTTTCTAGAGGTGGCCACACCACAACTTAGTCATTTATCTAGCCCTGAAACGCCCATTGTTTCTCGACACCAACAGAACTTCTGAGAGGTCACAAATTTTTTCAATGCATCTATAGTATTGTTCAAAGTGTCCACCTTTACTAGCAACACCTTTTTGTCTTCTATCATTTCCCTCCCAAAGTGATACTGAACATCAATGTGCTTTGTCTTTGAATGGTAATTGTTAACACCCAGGTTGTTCCCTATGACTCCCAAGGGAATACAACCGGGGTAACCACTAACCAATCTTTGGATTATAGATCCTAGCCTATCTATAATCAGAGAGGGATCTCTCTATAAGTTTCAGCTATGCGTTGTGAAGATTTTAGGCTAGTTAAAAGTTTCAGTTTCGTGTTTAAGACTTTGGTTGGTGAACTTTTGTTGTAAGAAGGGCATGAAGAGTGTAGAAGATGCTAATCCACTGGGCATATGGAGTCAGAAATGTGAGATAGTTCTGGTGCCTGCGATGGAGAAAGTTTTGCTGCAAGGCTAGATGGCTATTGTTAATATAATTTTCTGTTTAGTGAGTGAAACAATGGGAAATGAAGTTACAGACAGTGTGATACCAATTTGAACAACAATCTCTACTTAGTAGCATAAATGAATTACTAAATAGTGACTGTGAGATATTCAGGGCTTATTGGAGCAGTTAAGAATTCCAATTTAAACAACTGAAGTTGTAGAAAACATTTATAGTGAAGATAGATTGCGATCAGGGTGTCTCTATGGACAAATCCTGAGCTATTCTTTTTCTTTCTTTCCTAGATTTAGAACAACATGTGAAAGTTATGAGTTAAAACAAATAACAGAAACATTAACGGAGATAGAGAAACACTTATTATATCAAGCCATAGCACTAGAATCCTGTAGCATTCAATGGTTCCAATCACAGCATGCACCAGTAAGACTCAGTTCCTGTAAACTCCAAGCTTTATTTATAACATCCTTCTGAAAGTTACAACCGAGTTCTCATTTCTTCATAAGAGAACAACAAAAACCAACAACCCGTTGAAAGTTTGTGCGATGGGGAATATATACAATAGGTTTTAAAAAATATCTGAATGCTGAGTCATTTGATAAATTAACTATGCTCACCAACTTTACAAAATATCAGATAAGAAAGTTATTGGTACTCTAAATGTAAGATAAATGGCCTTTAATGCTGTTAGGCCTCTTCTTGACCTTTGGAGGAGATTGAGTCGGTTGAGCGTTCTGCTTTAATGCTAAATGATGTGAATGATGTGTCTTTATACTCTGTCATTCTGTAGCTTTTCTCGGCCCTACTACCTATAGCTGTCATTGTTGCTTCTGGTGGCCGAATCTTCCTGCTGAGTTGGCTCATTCCACCTTTTTCAGTCATAGTATATGCATCATAATTTCCGAATATGATGACTTATATATTTTGATGACAAAACTTTGATGAAAACCACCTGTTTATAATAATAACTGTATCACTGAGGTCCACCATTCCTGTGAAGGCAATTGATGCCTCAAAATTTCATCCAACGTCTCATCTGCCTATGTTTATTTGTAGAAATTCGGAGGCACTTCAAATAAATGGTTGATCTCATTCATAATAAAAAACAAATTCTCTACTCTATCATAGAGACTTTGCCCAGATGTTGGCCCTGTTACGTTTGAGCTGCTTGATCCTTGACTGATCTGATTGGTGGCAAATGTGTTCACCCTTTTTGCATAAACCTCATGTGATAGAAGTTTCCCTGCACTGTTGAGCAAGCTTGGAAGACCTCTGCCCTGTAATGCTGCAAATTTGTCCATGAACTTATTGACCTCTATTTGCATGTCCTGGCTTCTTCTATCCAATGTCTCCACCAGGATTTTCAGTGTGAGGACCCTCTTTATCAGCTAGATAGTTTCTATCTTGTTGGAGATTCCAATTGCTGCCAGCTGAGGACCTGTCCGGTTATTAAGCACATTAATCATTCTGCTGGCTATCTCAAGCACACTGCCTAGAGATGCCCTTTCTCTATGGACTTACTTTTGTGCTCTGCCTATGAGCTCCATTTGCTCATGGATAGTTTGAATGTATTGCCACTGATCCGTTATTGATTGGCCAATGTGGGTCCACAAAACTGTCCCGATCTCAGCCACCACTTTGTCATGGGTGAGCTCTTTCTCCAGCTCCTTTACCTTTTCTTTGAGAGCTTTTATCACTCTCCCTTTCTCGGCCACATTATGCTTGGATTTGTCATACTTCTCATTCAGCTTGGCCAAATTCTCCTTGGCTCCATTCAGTTCTGTCATCTGGGCTTCGAGGGCCTGGATCTCACTCATCAATTTCTGCATGTCGAGGCTCGGAGCCTACTCTGTAGTTGGTGCTGGTGCTGCTGTTGATGTTGATGGTGCTGTCGGTTCTGTGGGAGGAGGGGTAGTCTTTGGGGGCTCCTCAAGGTTTATAACCTCTGGAGGGGGCTGAGAAGTCTGGCCTCCCTCTTTCTGCTGCAGGGCTGCCTGCAGTGCAACCTCTGTGTCCTCCAGCTTCCCTTCTGTCTGCACTAGTTGCTTGTGCAGTGCTACCAGCAATGTAGCTACCTCCTAGTATTGCCTCTGCTGAGCAACCTCATCTGTTTGGGGGTGAATAGTTGTTGGGAGCTTCACCTTCTTTCTTAGGGATGCAAGGTCTGCATCTCTTATCTTTAGCAGTGATTGTATGGCTTTTGGATCCTCGGGGTCATGCCCAAGTTCTATAATTATATCCTCCAAAGACTTGATCCTGTTGTCTTTGGCCAGGGAGGATGCCTTCTCCAACTCAAGTTGGGAAGCTGTATTATTTAGGCTGTTTTCCAACCTATTAGCCAACATTGTTTTGTCTGCCAATGTTGCATAGACCATCTCACCCATTTGCTTGTGAAGCTCTATTTGGTCCATAGGGTCGATGTCCTTTGCAAGAACCTCAAGGTTGGTTCTTATATAGTTTGTAGCAGACTGTGGCTACAACATGGTGGGCATGCAATGACTCATGGTCATTTTTCCTTCTATGATGTCATAGGCTGACATAAGCCTTTGTTGATTGGTGGGGGCCATTTTCAACAACTGGTTGTAGATTTGGAGCCTGAGTGGCTCATTTCTCCTATTGATCTCAATAGACTATTGCTTGATGCCTGCCTCTGCTCTCCTTTGATGACTTGAGGAGCTGACCTCTCCTCCAATAGTTCTCTCTTGTTCTTGCTGAAAGGAACTGGCAGATGCCTCCATACATGGCGGGCCCATTCCCAACGATTGCCCCATAGACATTTCTTCCTCAGAGAGGGGATTTAATCTCTGCCTTTTCTCCCCTTGATTTGTTGACGTGGTGAGGGGAGTCTCCTGTTCTCTGTCCCTCTTCTTTCCTTTTTCCTCCTTTTTTGGAGTTTGAAGCACTGAGGCCTCCACTGTCTTTTCTTGCCCAGTGGGCATTTTCTCTTGAGCCTGTTGCTCAGTGGGTGTTGGGGCTTCAGCCATTTGCTCTTGCTGCATAGGTTGCCCCTCTTCTTGATGTTCTTCTTGCTGTTCAACCTCCTTTTCTATTTGCTGTTCTGTTTGCTGCTTTGTCCTAGGAGGTGGCTGTTCCTGCTCCACTTGCTTACCTTTGTCTTTGTTTGATTCTTGTTGGGCAACTCCGGCTGCTTGCTGCTGGGCTGTGGAAGATGAGGCAGCTACTCCAATTTGCTTTTGACAGGAGGAGGAAACCTGCCCACAAGTTTCCAAGTCAGCCTCTTTTTCAAGATTGCTTGCTTCTCTTTGTAGCATTTCTTCTTTACGAATTGGCTCTTCTAAGGTGCTTTCTTTCCATCTTAGGGCATTGGCATACTACTCAATATGAGGTAGTTTCACATGAGCATAACCATACTATTTGTATTTTATCCTCCTAAGGGAAATGAAGTGATTAGGGTCATAAGGCACCCATTTGAAACTGGTTTGAAGTCTGAGGGTCTCTAGGATCCTATCAGCTTCCTTCCATCCTTCCTCCTTCTTATTGTACAGAGAAGGGCCCAGCTGATTTCTCACCTTTAGTTGCACCTTCTTGCTTTTACTTTGGAAATGGACATAGTCTGCATTTCCAAACTGCCTGAAGTACTCTAGGGCAAAGAGTCTCATAGGGACATATCTTGGCAGCCTATAGGGATTCAATTCACAGCCATATACTCTGATTATTGTATGGTGTTGATAAAAATACCAATCACCGATGCTGTAGGCCTTTGAGAGTTGAAGAATTCTTTGCATTTCCTCTGTCAATCTGGGAGGACGGACACCCAATAACAAGGTCATGGCTGGATGGATGAAAAGGTCAATGAATTCACAGTAGGTGTAAGGTGAATAAGCTAGAATATGGCAGACTGAAGACCAAAACACAACCGACCTTGGGCTTCCCTAGGCATCTATCTTTTTGAGAGGGACAGGAAAGGCATCAGGCTGATAAAACAAGAATAAATGATATATGTACCTGGTGTATTTGAACACCTTTTCCCTTTCTAGATTCATTAATTGCTCATGAATCCTATTGGCAATAAAAGTGGAAAAATCATAAGGTACAGCAGGAGGCATTCCTGGGGAGAAAATGGACAGCATGGCCATAATGGTTTCATCCAGATCCTCAAATTACCCATAACCCAGGATGTAACTGATCAACTCCACTAGCATTTTGCCCAGCTCATTAAGATATTGATATGCTATGGGAAGGGTAGTGCTCATAGATTGATATTGAGGCTGAATAAACAACTGATTAATCCTGGCAATCTGATCACTGGACAGCTTGCCCCCTTTCGTTATCAAGTCATGGATGGAGAGAGGAGTTAGGGGTTTTGTGGTGTGAAAGTGGAGCATTTCATTGATGGCCTCAGGGGTGATATGGAACAATACTGAGCCTGAGGGGCTGAGGACGACTCTCTGACAGGGGTCATAGCTAGACATGCATTGATTTACCAAGTCTGGGAGGACATTGACTTGAGG
>APFE030246894.1:0-10073 GCA_000404065.3 Pinus taeda | reverse complement strand
TGCCCCCCCTCTAACCCCCCGGTTCACTACGTAGGTTAGTCGTGGAAAGAATATAACACAACCCAACATTTTCAACTTATCTCCCTAATATTTTATTCAACTTTTGAGTGAGAGTAGTTGTTGGATACAAAATTCAATTCCTCATCCAAGCAGTATCCGTGTTGCATACTTTCGATGGACCCTGCTACACGAAAAATGAGAAATACATGAAAAACGTAATCATGTTTCTTCATGTATTTCTCATTTTTCATGTAGCACAGTCCATCGAAAGTATGAAACATGGGTACTCCTTGGATGACGAATCAAATTTTGCATCCAACGAGTACTCCTGCTCAAAATTTGAGTGAAATCTTAGGGAGATAAGTTGAAAAAATAGTTTTTTCTTTTTTTCCTCTGAAATTTGATGATGTAATGTAATCTTATTTTATTATTTCCACTATTATTTTATAAGTTCCTTAAGAGGCCCATTTTATACCTCAAAATTCCCCTAATGCATTCGGACAACATATAGATGACATAATAGACACCAAATGCTCTAATACCAAATAAATGACATAATCAAACAATCAAGCATCGAATATATGACATAAGCAAACACATACCTTATTCTATCTTAGGGGAGGTTATCTTGTTTTCAAAATCAATCTATATTAGCATGATATAACTTCACAACATATCAAATCAACCATAAATAAGGGCATGATATCCATAATAGTCACTAGCTAACATGTTGACATCATAAACTCATAAACAATTATCATTCATACATAATAATCACATTTGCACAGTCAGTCTAGATTAGTATGCCATAATATCACAACATATTAACTTATACCTAAATGTCATAACCCTAACCGTCAAGTTACTAGCATATAAAAACAAGATATAACCCAATCATCAAGCTAACTATTGTATAACAACAACAAGTTAACCTATAACATAATCATCAAGTTATCTACATAAAACAATAATAGAAATGCATACAACCACAAGTTACTATCATTCATGAATATCCGACACATGTCCATATTACTACACTAATCAACTAGAATCTATCTTGTATGTAACCATAACATCAATAGAATAAAATGCATACACATAACCATAATGCATATAACAATCCATAACCTACATACCTGCATGCCCAACATACAAACATGTATGATGACATGCTCTTGCCTTGAGGTCCAACGCTGCGACTTCAGTTTAATGGTCTGCATCTCTTGCTCTATCTCAACCAACACAATAGCCTCATATCATGCCAATAGTATCATGATGACCTAATTGCATAAAATGACCTCATGCACAACAACCTTCACCATCACAATGCATGCATAACAACATATAGAAACTGACATGCATTCATCACTGAGGCATCCCAACAAAAAAATCGTCAACTCCTATGCATGGCGACATCACTACAACGATGATCAACACCATGCAAATGCAACAAACACATAGACTACAAGCATTAGGAACACCTATGCAATCGACATGAATGAATGACTGACACATAGACCATCTAGTCAGAGGGGTGAACCATGCTCTGATACCACTATGTAACACCCTCTTCCTACATCTAACCAAGTAACTAGCCAATGGGGGTAAACATGTGACAAGAGGCTACTATGATGGCATTTAACCTCTTATGTCACCTTAAGGAAGTGGAATCGACAAAAACACAACATAAAAACCTTCCAAATCAGTAACAAGACTCCTAAGAACCATCCCAACCTCTCAAGTAACTAGCCCCTGGTTTCCACTAAGTTTTTAGACCAATTAACCCCCGGATGCTCCCATGTTATGGGCATGCATGCATCCAGAAGACTCTCGACACTCCCACAACATGGTGTGCTAACGTCCAGTGACTATTTTTCTCAGTGTTGTGCGAGGGTCTTGGGAATATTTTTCTCAGTGCAGTGCCAACGTCCCTAGGATTTGAGCCACTTTTTTAGGCCCAGAGCCTAGGTCATTGCCTAGAATTAAATGACACATTCAAAACAAAAAGATAACAAGGGAATGATGATACAAATGCAGTTACTTGAACAAGGCCTTGATTGGACCCATACTATCCATGATAGGAATTTCATCAAAGATATCACAAATATGTAATCTATAGGTGTAAACAATATATTTAAGCATAGGGGTCTCATACTTATTTGAGAATAACTAAGAAGTAGTGTTCCCTTATATCATTATCTGCATTAACATCTATTAGGTCATAGATACATTGTTCATTCGTTTACCAACTAAAACATGAGGGAATCCATACATCATCATTGTCATAGTACATGCTTATAACCAGCATAATAACAACAAAAATATCAAGGCTACATCATCCATATAATCCACATATAAGCCAATAAATTTATAAATAAGATATTAATGAAAGAACCTCTTATTAAATAATGCAAAATCCAACTCGGTATGGGACTACCACGTTCCACCTGATCGTAGATTGGCTAAGTGAGATCTCTCTTAAGCCAATCACCCCTGTGCTATATTCCAAGCATGAATGTGGGACTCAAACCAAAAGAACCAACTAGGGCATCCTGAGGCTAAACCACTTCACCCTCATCAATAAAAACCAGGCTTTATCGTAATCCATCAAGGATCACTAGGCCAACAAAATAAACATGTAATAATATGCTTTACCATTATCTCCACTGGAGCACTAGGCCAAACAAGCATGGATGCCACCGTATTTCTTCATATACACCGTGAGAAATTTTCATGTCTGCTAGTCTCTCAGGCTTTACTGCAATCCACACTAGATCACTAGGCCCTAAACTGAGACCCACTCTCAAGGCTTTACTGCATATCCCATCCCGAGAATACTAGGCTTGATGGAGAGCACCCACCTCTAGGTTTTACCGTATATCCTGCCATTCACTGGTTGAGGATTCCTAGGCCCACCGAGGCAACACAAAATTTGGCTTTACCATAACCAACAATCTTGTTCAGGGATTACTAGGCAATTTGTTCCATTATTCATAAATCCACCTCACTCAATTTTGAATCCATCCGATAATCCAACTCAACCAAAATATGAGAACCCCATCACACCATGGTTATCTGGAAATGGAAAGGCTAGGCTGAAAACATTGTCATGCCTGGAAAAACACATGCCATAACAATAAAAAACTACATGCAATACCATGCATGCAAAATCTATAAAGGAAATCATACATGAAAATTGATACCTACAAAGAATCCTGTTGTATCTACTTGATCTTGATCTTCCTTGCTTGCTCCTTCCTTCCTCTTGCCTTCTTTGCCTTTCTTGATCCAATGCTAAGAAAAATCTTACCAACTGATCCTCAAAAGCCTTTTGATCAATGAGGCCTATATTTTCTTCATTTCCCATTATTTTCCTTCATTTTCCTTCTCACATGCAACTTGTGACCTTTCACCTCCCTTTTCTCCTAATTTCCATTATTTTCAGAAATAAATGTGTCAAAAATGTCATTTGCCTTTTCAAAGCCTTTTCCATTGCCTTTACCAATTTCCTTTAGCCATAATAACCGAAATGGACACCCACTAGGATGTTTTTCCAACCATTCAGATTGGAATACGTGTCCCATGACCGTGGTCTTATATACTTTTACATGTATTTTTAACCAGGGTTGTTACAATATGAAAATCAACCATGGTCAATTATTGTTAACCATGTTTATTTGAGACTTTATAATATTTTCTTAGGGTTTATATACCTTGAGTTTATATTATTCCCTTGGTTTTAATATCATTCCCTTGGGATTTTAGTAGTAATCCCTTGGGTTTATAATATCAATCATGGTCAACCATGGTCCAACGTCGCATTGTGACAAAGATTTTCTCAATATAAAAGTCAACCATGGTCCAATGTCGTATTGTGACAAATATTGTCTTGATATGCACATAAAAAATGGCCAACCATGGTGTAATGTCGCATTGTGACAAGGATTCTCTCAATATGAAAGTCAATCATGGTCAACTATGTTTATTTTAGGGTTTATATACTTGGGTTTATAATATTAATCCCTTGGCATTTTAGTATTAATTCCTGGTTTATAATATCAGTCCCTTGGGTTTATAATATAAATCCCTTGGGTTTATTAACCTAAGAATTCATATTTATAGGTTATAATATTATTAATAGGGTTTATAATATTAATCCTAGGGTTTAGTATAAATCCCTTGGATTTATAATTATGGTCAACCATGGTCCAACATCACATTGTGACAAAGATTGTCTCAATATGAAAATCAAATGCTCGACCATTGTCAACCATGGTCAATCATGGTCAACATTGGTCAAACATGGTCAACCATGGTCCAGCGCCACATTGTGACAAAGATTGTCTCAATATGAATATTTATCTTTATCAACCACAACGAATCATGGTCAATAACCATGCTCCAATGTCACATTGTGACAACCATGGTCAACCACGGTCAACCATGGTCCAACGACCCATTGTGACAAAGATTGTCTCAATATGAAATCAACCATGGTCCAACATTTGATTGTGACAATGATTGTCTTGACATGAAAATCGATCATGGTCAACCATGGTTGAGCATGGTCCAACGCTACATTGTGACAAAGATTATCTCAATATGAAAATCAACCATAGTCAACCATGTTTATTTTAGGATTTATAATATTTATATTAGGGTTTATATACCTTAGGTTTATATTATTCCCTTGGATTTTTAGTATTAATCCCTCGAGTTTATAATATCGATGAAGGTCAATCGTCGTCAACCATGTTTTATAAAATCAATCATGGTCAACAATGGTTCAACGTTGCATTGTGACAAAGATTATCTCAATATGAAAATGAACCGTGGTCAACTATGGTCAACCATGTTTATTTTAGGGTCTACTATATTTTCTTAGGGTTTATATTATTCCCTTGGGTTTAATATTATTCCCTTAGGTTTAATATATTTATCTTTGGTTTATTATTCCCTTGGGTTTATAATATCAATCATGGTCAACCATAGTCCAATTTCAAATTGTGACAAAGATTTTCTCAATATAAAAATCAACGATGGTCCAATGTTGCATTGTGACAAGCATTGTCTCGATATGAAAATCAATCATAGTCAAGTATGGTCAACCATGGTCCAACATCGCATTGTCTCAATATGAAAATCAACCATGACCACCCATATTTATTTTAAGGTTTATAATATTTATTTTAGGGTTTATATACCTTGGGTTTATAATGTTAATCCCTTGGGTTTAATATTATTACCTTCGGTTTCTAATCCCATGGAGTTTTAGTATTAATTAACTGGTTTTAATATTCGCTTAGGGTTTAATTAGTTAATTATTATTATTTTATAAATTAATAAATAATAATAATATCAATAAATGATAATAATAATACTGATTATTTTAGTCAAGTCCCACTAACACAATTAGTTGAGGATGGGCCTCGTTATCAATGCGACCAAGGATCGAACCTCATGGAGGTTGTTGCACTTGTGCTAGGGGGAGGAGACACACTAAAATATTGTCAGTTTAGGGCTGGTGTGGCCCACCCCGGGTGCAATCCCCGTGTGATTTTGATGGCTTAGATGCCCTTGGGTCTGGTTTCTCAAGCCATAGGTCAAACCTGGATATACACAAATCACTTGACAAAAAGAATGATTATTTTAAATATAAATAATAATATAAATAAATAAATACAAATAAATACTTTTGTAATCATAATAATAATAATAATAATAATAATTATTATTATTATTATTATAATTTAAATAGTTATTTTTGTGGCCATGGGGTCTTGGATAGATGGTGATCAGTGCTCTGTTAAAACACTCCTTGTTGTGAAGACATCGATTCAACTCCCCACCCCAATCCGAGTGATATATTGGACATGATGAAGATGTAGTCCTGCCAAGCTTACAAAAAAAAATAGTTATTTTTGTAATAATATTATTGTTAGTATTATTATACATTTATCAAAATTGATATTAATATTAGATCTATATCATTAATGCCTATCGACTTTTTTCAACTACATTTACTAAATGTGGTTGTGCATGTGATTGATATATGTTTATCCACGTAAATCAACTACATTTATTAGTTGTGCTAGTTTATATATATTTTAAATCTTTATATTAACTTTATTTATATGTTTATTAATTATATGTGGAATATGAATATTATTATTATTTAATTAATTTAATGTAATATGTATATATATATTTTTTGTAAAACAATTATTGTAATTTTATTAATAAAAAATTATTATATATAATAAATTGAATTGAATCCATTTATTATTTTAATTTAATGAAACTATAACATCTCATAATTGTTGGAATAATACTGAGAGGGGTGGGGGGGGGGGGTGGTGTGGGGGGGCGGGGGGGTGGGGTGGTTTTGGTGTTGGGGTGTGAATCAGTATTAGCAAGTCAATAACTTTTTCATTTCCATAATCAGATTCATATACGCTACTTTAGTTAAGGTAACCTTCATGTACACACAACTGTGTTTAATGAAACTAACGTATATTCAGTAAACTTATGATTCAGTTAATTCATCATATGTTGATCTTTTATCAGTGCATCAGAACTTCATTAACCATATAAATAGTAACCAGGTGTAGTAAAACAAAACAGATCATCACACATAAGAAACACACATGAACACCATGATATAAAGTGGAAACCCAATGCGGGACAAAAACCACCCACTGTTGTCTTCCTTTAATATAAGAAAAACTTGTTTACAATCTTGTACTGGCACAGACTCATACTAGTATGCAGGCACCCACCTACAGAAGGCTACAACCTTCTCTCATTCTCCAGCTACTACTAGAAGGGAGCTACAACCCCCTAGCTCTTGTACTAGCCGATATGTTTACTAGTACGTAGGTGTCAGCCTGCTAAAGGCTCCAACCTTCATTTGTTTTCCAGCTACTAGTAGAAGGGAGCTCCAACCCCTTGGCTTTTGTACTAGCTGATATGTTTACCAGTATGTAGGCATCAGCCTACTGAAGGCTCCAACCTTCACTCTTCCTCCAGGGACCACGTTTCTCAGACTGGATACTCCTGAAACACAACACTATAATCTAAAGGCCACATTTCATCCAATTTTCATACTGGACCCATCCACAACATTGAAGCACAAAATCAATCACCACTGCACTGCAACCATCAACTACACCTGCATCATCAATCTCTGAATCACCCAACACTAAATCACTGAAACCCTGTCAACAAAACACAGTCACCAGAACACAGAGTAGAACACAGAACTCTGCAACAACAACCAGATCCAATTGCAACTTCAAATATCATACTTCATACTGTATACGCGGCTTTGATGAGCTGAACCAGCATGTATACGCGCTTTTACCAAAGAAAACCTGCGTAAAGATCTGCAAATATTTACTCATAACTTTGCAGCTATGCCAGACATCAGTCATACCTAGATCATAACATTTATACAATAAAATATGCATCAGTAATTCAGATATAGACTATCCATGATCAAACCAAATACTAATAATACATTCCAAGCCTTAAGATCTCGATCCATCGTCCATCATCATCCACATAGGTGCATCCTTGGTTCAGATCAAGCAAATCATCACAAACCCATAACCAGCATACTGGATCTCACACTTCATCAGATATTCAATGCTTGCACCACTTGCACACTTTGGCCTAATGATCTTCTCCTCCTTATATAGGTTTAGGCCTCTCTCAATACCATGGTCCAAAACCACGTAGGACCAATACCTTGGACCCAATACCTGGGGTCAATACCTTGGACCAAATACCATGGACCAAAACTTAGTTTTCCAACATGTACGCGCCTTTCCTTCTGTGAAAGTGTGTGTGTACATTATACGCTCCTTTTGGTTTGCTAACCCACATGTATATGCTCCTTTGTCATGGTGAACCTGCGTATACCTCTCTCTGATCATTAATTCTTTGCTATTGACCAACTACACTATGATCTGTCATCTAAGTGAGTTGCCATCAAGGACAACACCTGTATCATACTTGTATCATAACGCCAACAATATCCCCCTTTGGACTTGATGGAAATAACCACACCAAGTCACTCTCCCCCTTTGACATCAAGGGCAAAGGGAAGGCCAAGATATTCTCTCCCTTCGATATACATTATGTTGTCGATACTCCCCCTGAGTACATGCTGAAATCTCTTATTGAGCTCTCCCTTTGTACATGCCAAGATGTACCAATCCGTCCATGCTCCCCCTGAGCACATGCAGAGTTTGCAACAATATTTTTCAAAAGAATAACATGACTCTACAACTCAACTAAGTGAGTATGACCTTCCTATCACCAACAACTCATACATACATCAATTTCCCAACCAAGTGGGGATACACCATTTTTGACTCATCCACCCAACCAAGTGGGGATATACCAAATGTTTATACATGACTGAAATAGACATCATTACATCATCCTTCCCATGCAAAGTGGGGTTACAAATTAGGTCTTTTCATGACCTTTACATCAAATGATATACATGACTTTGATAACAATGACCAACAATCTAAACAAGACCATGATAGTCATCAGTAACCATCATACACCATATATGATCTGCACCTTAAGTATTTGTCACCAGCATCCAGACCTATAACCTGCAATACCATTCTCTTGGCCAACCAACAATAAGTAGCAAGATGTATAATTTAGCCACATAAGCATCATCACTAAAGATTTCTAACCATAATGCTAACAATGCATTATTCGAAGCATATGCTCCCCCTGAACCTGTTCCATCTATTCACTGTCAGATCTGATCATGCATATATCAACAAGAAGTATCATAGCATCATCATCAATCAGATATACATCAAGTTAACTTGTGAGGATCAAAAGCTCTTCTAAATAACATATTATGAGTACCAACACATTTCCACACACCATCAGCAGATTGTAATCATCATCAAACAGAGCAAATAATTGATTGAATCATATCAGACCCTTTTTCTTGAGTCTGTCCCACTGGTTTTCCTCAAACCAACATATACACGACTGTGCAGCTTCGAACTTGCGTATATACGTGACTTGTCTTCATGAAACTTGCGTATGAGATTTAGAACTTTGAGGTTCCACACCTTTAGCTCCCTTTGAGTCTATCATGTCTGTATAATCTTCTATGCCACATCTTTCTGACTGTACTTGCTTTTTCTTCCATATCTTCGATTGTGATGATGTTTTCTCCTTTTGGTATGGTGCCCAAAATTTTCTCCTGCATTCCTTTGCTATATGTCCAAGCTTGTTACATGCATAACATCTTATATGTTTCATATTCCTTCTATAGTAGTCAATGGCTTTGTGACCAAACGTATTGCAAGAAAAACAGTATCCCTTAAAGTACTTAGAATGTAATAATTTTTCTGTGTGACGGTCTTGAACCATTCTACTTCTCCATCTGGATGCAACATGTCCATAATTATGACATATGAAACATTCAACATTATTCATTGGAGGAAATAACCGTCTATCACTTCCACAGTTAGGAGTAAAAGATTTTCTTTGAAGGATTTCTTTCCTTGGTTGTTGATGGGGTTGACCTCTTATCTCCTTGTTGAGCATTTTAGGTTTTGCATTAGAGTTCCTTGCCTCACCTTGTGAGCTAGATTCACCTTCAACAGATTCATAAAAAACATGACCAGTTTTGATAGCAAGAGACCTTTGACTACTAAGAATATCATCCAAAATCTTAGTATTGTCTTGAAATCGTAACAGTTTATCCTTCTCTTCTAATTTACCTTTCAAGATATTTACCTCAACCTGATGTTGTTCTTCCTTTTCTAGATATTGCTTCTTCAAGATTGCTTTAGACTTTCTTCCTTCTTCCACTTGTTGCCTTAGTTTGAGAATCTCATTTTCTTGTTCTTCGTTCTGCTCCTACAACATTTGACGTACTCTGAAGGCACACTCCAGCTGAGCTTTTAAGCTGATAACTTCCTCTTTGAGGGCACTTTTCCTTTTGTTAAATAGATCTTGTTGATATATGATTTTATCTGATGCTTAATTTGCTTGTTCATCTTCAATCTAAGATGATTTAGAATTTG
>APFE030246876.1:8187-111532 GCA_000404065.3 Pinus taeda | reverse complement strand
ATTCAATATAAATTCATAGGATTCAAATATGGGCCACCACACATCATTAGCATCCAAATAATGGGGAATACCATAAAATTAGTAGCAAATAATTTGTTGTTAAACTTTATTTTATGGAAATTAAGAAATAAGATGAAAATACTCCAAAGGAATTGAAATTCACCTTGGAAAAGCACTATAGAGTCTTCCAATAAATTCCTAAAATTATACCTCCATTTAGAGATCATGAACATCAAATGAAACTAACCCATGGAAGTACTCCTAATAAAATTCCTTATATATATCCTCCTAAGAAGAAGGGGGTGATTGAGACAATGATATAAAACATGATAGATCCAGGTATTATTCAACCTATTAGGAGTTCATTTTCAACTCCTATAGTGATGAAAAGAAAATAATATAACTCATGGAGGACATTTCTTGATTATAGAGATATAAACAAAATCACCATTAAGAATAAATTCCCTATCCCAAAAATTGATGATATATTAGCTGAACTTCATGGAGTAGTTTATTTTACAAAGCTTGATCTTAAATTAGGATGCCAATAGATTATATGAAGAAATGAAGACATTCCTAAAATATATTTTATAACACATAAGCGAAGTATGAGTTCATGGTCATGCCTTTTTGGTTGGATAATTATTGTTATACTCTTCAAATCCTTATGAACAAAAAATTTCAACCCCATATGAGAAGAATTAAGTTGGTTTTTTTTCTATGATATATTTATCTATAGAAAATCGTGGGAAGGCCACATTAAACATGTGTGTAAAGTTTACAATTTCTTGAGAATAATATATTGTATGTATAAATATCCAAATGTGATTTTAGTAAACAATAACTGGGGTATTTGGGTCATATTGTTCAAATGAATGAGTTAAGGTGGACCCTCAAGAGATCCAAGCTATTCCAAAATGGCCTATTCCTAAGTACATTAAGAGTCTTAGGGAATATTTTGGGTTTATAGGATATTATCAACTTTTATGAACTATGCACACATTGTAGGCCCGCTCACATCTCTCTTGAAGATTAATTAATTTGTGTGGAATGATGAGGGTACTTTGGCGTTCTCTCTCAAAGTATGTCATGTCTTCTACACCATTTTTGGAAACACATAATTTTTGTCAACTTTCAGATTATAATTTGATGCATCAAGACAAGAAATTGGAGTATTATTTACACAAGAAGGGAGATCCTTGGATTTTTAAAGGACATAAATCAAGGGAAAATAGCTGGTGAAATTTACATATGAAAAAGAAATGGAAACATTATTTTCCTGCAATAAATAAAACTGACAATATCCCATTTGAATGAAATTTGAAGTCAATATAGACTATGACAACCTAAAGTACTACTTAGGGAATTTTTTTTGACAAGAAGATAAATAAAATAGGTAGAAAAAAAATTAAGGGCTTGATTTTGAAATAATATACTAAAAGGGGAAGGAAACTATAGAAGAAGATGGTCTTTCTAGAATAAAAGAAGCCTCAGATTTATATTCTCATATATTTTCTATTCTTGTATGGCTAGAATAATATTTCCATGAATAGAAAAATGGAAATAGTAATAAAATAAAATGCAATATCTAAAGGAAGGGATGAAATCTATGGAACATTAGGAGTGGAAGGGAGATATACTTTGGTACAAGAGAAAAATTTTGTATATCCTCAGTCAAGGTTGAAGATAAAAATATCAAGGGATTATTATGACCCTCCAATGGTAGGATATGTAGGGTCCCTTAAAACATATCAAAGGATATATATATTATATATATATATTATATATATATATATATATATATATATTATATAATATATTACTATATATATATTGGGGGAAGGAATTGAAAAAAATATTTAAAAAAATTGGAAGACAAATGTCAAATTTGCCAAAGAAATAAATGAGATATAGTAGAATCCTCAAGTTTACCTTAGCCATTACACATACCTAATGAAATATGGGAAGAGATATTATTGGGTCTCATTATAAGGTTACAAAAATTTTAAGGTAAGGAAGCCATTTTTGTGGTTGTTGGTAGACTCAATAAATATGCACATTTTTTACAAAATTCAAAGTACACATACAACATGCCAAGTGAAAGAAGTTTACATGAACGAAATTCATAGAATTCATGGTTTTCCTAATTTAGTAATAGTAAGGGATACAGATCCAAATTTCAAAAGAAAGTTTGTGAAAGAATTATGGAAGATTTGTGGAGCAACACTGGGTATGAGTTTAGCATATCATCTCCAAATACATGGTCAAACTAAAATAGTTAACAAATGTTTAGAGAGATGTGTATGATATTATTCTTTAAACAATAAATATCAATGGATGAAGTCTCTTCCTTTGAAAAAAGTGGTGTAATACTACCTATCACACATCTTCTAAAATTTCCTCACCTGAGGCCCTTTATGCATATCCAACTCCTAGTATCTCATACTTTTGCAAGATAAGTCCAAATTATAGGAAATAAAGTAACATATGGGGAAAGATGATAATGAAACTTTGAAAATTATTATCGAAAATCTTCACATTAAACACAAAGATGAAGTAGAAATTAGATCAACATCAAAGTGAAACATAGTTTGAGGGTAATCGGGTATGTTTGAGACTAGAACCATATATGCAATCTATAGTCAAGAAAAAGAAGAATGTAAAATTAGGTCCAATTTTTTTTTGAACCCAAAATATAATGTATAGGATTGGAAAAGGGGTGTATGAGTTATGTTTTCCTTATTCTCACATTATAACATTTATCTTTCCTAAAAATGGTTCTAGGAAAACTATGACAATGCAAAAAGAACCTCTAAAATTCGATGAAAAAGGGAAGTTGATTATATAAACTACAAAAAATGTATATATTAGTGTTCTATACCTCTTTAGAGTATAACCATTATGGAGTACCTGATCAAGTGGAAGAATGTGACTCTATAAGAAGCTACATGGGAAAATTCACAATTCATGAAGAAACACCCTCGATTACAAGATTTGGGGGAAGAGAATTTTTAATAGAGTGGGGGTTATGTTAAGGCCCTAATAAGCATTAATTATTAGTGTATTTTTTATATTAGTAGGTTGGCTAGAATGCTTAATTATAATTGCATCATTTTTCTCTTACACACGAAGACACACAAACCAAAAAAATATGGCCTTAAGATCATCCTATATTGTCTTACGCATTGGATTAATTGTGAAATGAGGTTTCTCCCTTAAAGTGAATTTTATTCATTAAATTTTTATCATCTTCAAGGTACTTATATCATGGCATATTATCTTATGAATTTGGTTTGACTTGAAGGATCTATTTAGAGGATAAATTAATTTGATAAAGGCATGGTTAAAAGAGTGGGAATTTTCCTCTAATGTTAGTTGAATACATTTTAGTAGGAATAATGAATAAGTGAAAACTACAATGCAAGGTTTTTCATCTCTATTTTTCTCATTCATGGATGACTACTTCTTTTGTAGGGATTTCCATTAATTTTTCTATTGAAGTGATGTTTGAATAAAGGTATTCTTACTCAAATAAGAGAAATTTAGGGCTGATGTAAAACCATCCCCATGTCTTGATGTAACTTTAAATAATTAAATGAGTTCGGTATTGTAATTTTATGATGAAGGTTGTTCACACTATGATAGAGTTTATTTCAGGAAATGAATAAGATTAAATGTGGCACAATATGACTCTCTTAATCTCGTAATCAAACAAAATTTGAAGATTATGATATATTGTTCGTCATTTGTTCAATTATAAGGTTATCCAATCTTTTTATATACTATTTCATATATGGATATTCATTTATTATTGATGGATGCATCTTATTACTTTCTTATATTTCATGGTTGTGATGTTACATATTGTATAAAGGGTCTCAATTATTCTTATATTATTTGAAATTTTGACTTGGAATAATTATGTTGAATCAATTAATGGATTAATTATATCTTCTATATAACATTAAATTCCTCTTATTCTTGGATCTTGAATCCATCACCAAATTAGATAGGAACAAGTCTTAGTGATCCAATAACCTTTTATTTGTAGATGTTGTAATTATGATTATATGGATAGGGGTGGAGGTGGTGGGTGAATCAATACAATGTCTAGTTTAACAATTTAAAACAATTCAAACCAAATCAATTACACAAACACCATATGAAAACACCATATGTACATGGAAAAATCAAGGGAGAAAACCACAAAACCATATAGACACCAACTCGTTGTTACATCCATTTACTATCACCAACCAGAAGGAGACACCAACTTGAAGGACACACCAATTACCTGAATTGGAAGCAATAACTTGAAGGAGAAACTGATCCCCTAATATACATGCACTAGCTTGAAGGAGAAACCAATCCACTAAGTTACAAGAACCAACCTAAAGGAGACACCAATCCACTAATTTACTTATGATCTCGAATAATTATGAGTCTGGTTCTATTTTTTTCTTCATAAGTCTACACACAACACTAATTCTGATCTTAAAAAATATGCACACTGCTTTCTACTCTATACTCAACAACTCTACCACTGCACTTTGTTCATCATAGGTATGATCTGCTACATAGATTAAACATTGCTCCTCTCACTTGTTGCAACAATTGTTTTTCACTTCAGCACTCAGCCTTATTTCGTGCACCTTAAATAGTATTTTTTTACTTAACTATAGACTTTCCTCATCTTGATCACCTCAAATAGCATTATTTCATATTTTAAACAACATTACAAGCTTAAATCTTATTCAAATACTACAAATTTCATTACACACTTACACACTCTATTTTGGAAAAGTTCCCCACATAGGCTACACATCTTCTCTATACTTCATCTTTTGAATTTTTCATACTCATCCCCGCATACTTTAACCTACTTGGCTCTTCTTCTTGAAATTATAATGTCTCCATATTACTTACAATTTCTGTACTTGCAACTTCCATATCCAATGACTTATAGGTAACTACTTGATTAGGGCCGAAAAACACCTTGGATCCCTTTTGGGGATAAAATAATGCACGCCCTGAAAACATGTGTGAAGATGATAGGTTTAACTAACATTGGTGCCCCAAATAAAAAATATTAGGAGGGATAAATTACTTGAATTACTCGAATTTGGTTTATTTTGCATGTAATATCAGGGAAAACCCATAATATTTGGATTACTTAGATTATCCAAATTACCCAGAATTCAATCGCTAAATTTTCACGACCCTTTAACTCTAGGAGCAAAAATAACAAGTATCCATGACCATGTTTCATGACTAGGCTCTAAACAAATTGCTCTGATAAATCTAGAATCTGGTTCTTTTAATGAAGATGCCCTTTAAAGACATGCGGATAACTACATACTTGAATCAATGTTTAAAGCACATTATTCAATTGGATTCCATAATCTAATTTGTTCCAGTATGTACTAATCACTATCAACTATGTGTTCCATCTTCCATGTCATCTACCATGTGTCACACTCTAACATGGCCACATTTAACTTTCCAAATTCCTTGCTGGCTAGTCAAAACATCAAATCTTCCTGCCATATGTCAGTCCCTAATACTGCCACATCATTGGTTCTACAGCTTTAGTGACAATTGTTTTGTATCATTCTACCACTTGTTTGTTGACTAGGAACCACATGTAAACCTATATTCCCATAAGTATGAAGGTGGATCAACTGGAATCTAGTATCTAAGTATTTTTATGAAGGAATTATTAATAAACTCCTGGGTGCCCAGATACCCAAAGAATATTTTAGAAATATGGATGCTTGGATTCCCCCTTTCTATTAAACATCAAATAAGTGGAGGGATTCTACAATCAATGTGGACTGATGATTTTTACTTCATGACCTGGCCCTTGAATTTGCTTGATATTCAATAAATTTGGGGTTTTTCTTCTTATGCTCCAAAATTTGGGGTTTCCCCTTTTTGCATTTTTCTCCTTCATGCGCCCTTTTTTTCTTTTGACTTGTTCTCAAGGGTTTTCCCTTTAACTCAAAGAGGGTCACCAGTAACAAAAATTAGACCACCTTAATCTCCTTGCTCCTTACTTTGCTCAGTTAACATCAATAACAATTCAATCAATGACTTACTAAGCTTTCTTTTTCATAAATGAAAGCATGTTCACTTTCATGCAAATTAATGGCACTACAATGATTACCTACATCAATGAAAACACAATACATCCTTTGAAATAATTGACAAAAGAATTTCAACAATCTCCCCCTTCGACATTGATGTCAACACTAAACAGAGTCCAGTCATTGACATATTACTATTGAGAACTCCATATATCTACTATATCTTCTCATGTTTTCTTAATTAGTCTAGTTCTCATGATGACTACTTAATTCTCCCCCTTTCACATCAATGGAAAAGGACTGAATCTAGCTACAACTTCTAGTTTTTATGTCTAGGTCTTCATTGGGATAAGGACTTCCCCTATCTCTTATCTCTCCTTATGTCTACATATTATCCCCCTTTGATATTAGTGACCAAAAATGGATTTTACCTTTGATTGCAATCTCTTCTACTGAGATTAAAAAAAAAAAAAAAAATTACTTCCCATGACTGTTTATTTTTCCTTTGATCGTGTCTAGGCTCCCCTTGTTAATAAAAACTCTTGTTTGAAACTGGATAATTAAACAAGTACAATTAGTGGTTTCTCCCCATTATGAAGGATACATAACTCCCAAGCTCTGTCTAATATATTCAAAAATATTTTTTGCAAGAGGTTTGGTGAATATGTCCACAACTTGCTCCTTGTTTGGAATGCATTCCTATTTAACATTTTTATTTGCAACCTATTCTCTAAGAATGTGATAGTTGATGGGAATATTATTGTTATTTGATTTCACAACATGATTTTTAAATATGTTAATAACCTTAGTGTTATCACACATAATGGGAATAGGTTGATCCAATCTTCTTGAATATCCTTGATAAATTTCTTCATACATAAAATATAAGTGAAACATGATGTTGCAACAATACACTCTACCTTAGTTATAGATAGGGAAATTTAAGTTTGTTCCATGTTGAGCTAGAACACTAAGAAACTACCTAGACATAAGGCTCTCTCAAATTTGCATCTGTATAAACTTTGAGACTGAAATTTGTGTGCCTTGGATACCACAAACTAGAATCTATGGTTCCTTGAAAGTGCCTAAAAATCCTATTTATTGTGTTCACATGAATTTCCTTTGGATTTGACTAAACTTTTCCCAATACTCCTACCACTTGCATAATTTCTAGTCTTGAGGTTGTTAGAAAAATTAAACTACGAATCATAGACCAATACATTGTATGATCTACCTCTGTAGTTTAATTACCACTACTAAGTTTACATATTTTTGTCATGGGTGTGCTCATAAGTGTGTAGATTTCCATGCCAAATTTCCTCAATATTTATTTTAGATATTTAGTTTGAGAAATAAAAATTAATTTTTCTAATGGATGAATCTGTAATCCAAGGAAAAGGACAATTATTCTAGCATATACATTTCAAATTCTTTATGCATATCAACTGCAAAAAGTTTACTTATGAAATCAAAATCACTACCAAAAATTATATCATCTACATAAATGATAGTAATCAGCAAATTATCATTCTTAGCTTTGATATAAAGGTTGTTGTCTATTGTCCCTTCCTTAAAACCTTGCTACTACAATTATTTATCCAACCCCTTGAGTAGTAGGCCCCAGGTTCCTATTTTAATCCATTAAGGGATTTATTTAATTTTCACATACGACATTTGTCTTCTCATGAATCCTTCTAGCTAGTTAATATACACTTCTCCTTATAGATATCCATTTAGGAATGTTGATTTGATAACCATGTGATAAAAATTAAGTATTTTGAAGCATGAAAAAGCCAAAATCTCTCTTAATATGGCTTGAAGTCTGGCAACTAGTGCCAAGGTTTATTCAAAGTCAACAATTTCAAGTTTTACATAACCTTTACATACTAGTCTGACTTTTTTATTATCTACCTATCCATCCTCATTTAACTTATTATTGAAGACACAATTAGTTCCAATCAGATTCTTGTCCTTAGGTCTTGGAAGAGTTTCCCATGTGTTATTATTTTTAATTTTGTCTAGTTCTTCATTCATAGAATTGATTCAATTTTCATCTTGACTAGCTAATTTTGAGGTTCTATTATGGATAACATAGTAATATTTGCATGGCTTAATCTACCTATAAGTTTTCTTCTATTTTGAACTCCTGATTATTTATTTCCAAGTATTTGACTATGTAGATGATTCATTTTAACATACTTGAGTGCCTTTCTTGGATGCAATGACTATATCTCTCACTCTTCTTCCTCTCATTCTTCATAATAATTTTCTTCTTTCTCTTCTTCATATTATGGGTATTTGTTTTCTTGTAGTTGAGCTTGAGGTAATGCTTCATCTAATCTTACATCAATGTTTTCAACTAATTTGTGTAGTATTTTACTATAACATCTATAGCCATTGCTTTTGTATGCATACCCAAGGAAAATTCCTCCATTTGTGATGGAGTCAATTTTTCCTAATTTCTCTTCATTTTTCTTCATTTCTCTTAATGTAATACTTGCTTCCAAATACCTTGAAGTGTTAAACTATAGTTGGTTTTCCTTTCCATAATTCATGAGGTGTCTTTATGTTGTTTTCTTTGATTTATGTTATGTTCAAAATCTAGAAAATTGTGTAGACAACGTCTCCTCAAAATATGTCTAGCAGATTGGTTTCATTGAGGATTGTTCTTTCCATTTATTGCACTATTCTATTATTTCTTTAAGCAATTATGTTTTGTTGTTGGGTACTTGCAATATATAGTTTCTTATAATTCTAGGATTTTCACAAAATTGATTAAATTCATTAGAGGTAATATGACCTCCTCTATCTGATGAGCCCCAGAATTAGGTAACTTATTGGGCTCATTTTACCTAGTTGTTCTTGAACAATCCACCTTTTTTCATAGTTTATGCATGTTTTTGGAGTATGTTTATGTTAATTGAACAAACAAGGGTGGTCACTTTACCAAGGAGGTTAATACGTGGTTATTTCAGGTTTTTTGGACAAATTTTGGAACAAAGCCAAGCAATTATGAGCCTAAAGACAGCCAAGCATGAAGGAACAAGGGGGATGATTCATAGGAGGGATGTCTCTTGCATTAAATGTCCCTTCCTCGAAATCTCCACCCTCAACTCGGAGCTCAGCAGACCACCAAAACGAATTCTAAAGGCAGCGGAGCAGCTTGGTGAAAAGTGACTGTTTACTAGTAGTTGGGACAACCGAGCCCCTTGAGTTAAGCAAGGCTTCTAAGACCCCTCGTATGGCATAAATATGAATGCTTTCAGCCTTCATAGGTTACTTTTTGGACTGTTGTTATTTTCCACTAGAGTGCTGCTATTTTCTCAGCTCATCTTCGTAGCTGCTGTTGTATAACTTTCTTATGAACATGGCTATTTTTGAGTAATGGAAAGCAACTTTTTTTGGCATTAGTTCTGAGTTTCTTTAGGATCCTGTAGCTCTTCGGGTTGGGCCCAACCCAAGTGCCAAGGCTCCTTCATGTACTGTTATTTTCTTTTATGTCTTTGCAAAATAATTTATGTTAAGTAGATCAGCATCTTATTGGTTACATAGGTCATGGTTGATGATTAGATAGGTTTTTATGTTCAGATTTAGTTGATAGATTAGTAACAAGGAAGATCTCCAGAAAAAGGCCATCGAGCACCTCTGATCTCACCTCTCCCTCAGTGGGATCGTGAGCTGGGACAAAGGTGACATCGCTGCCAACAAAAACACTGTCTTTGCTTCACCATGCAATTAGTAGTGTTGGATTCTTAGTTGTTGAACTTGATATGATTTTTGATTGCATGCTTAGGGTGATGATTACTTAGTTGCATAGTTATTTCATCTGATTCCATTGTAGTTAAACTTCTATTCCATTTCTCTGTTGTTATCTAGCTCAGAATAGACTAATGTAACTAGGTATTTGATTTTCTAAGTGTTTGGTTGTTCAGTTTGAAAAACAACTTGCAGAGCACTTGTTATCCTTCTTTATCTGCCCATACTCCATCAACTCCACCTACTCCATCCTCCACTTAGAACCCTTACCTTGCATTTTCCTCATTCGCTTACCTTGTCGTGATTCTCATCTTTTTGTGCAACATCGTTTCATCCCTCCTTGAACAAATCTAACCATCCGCACCACTCCTCAACTCCATCCACCAAGTATTGAACCTCCTCACACCCCTATCTCACCTCCATACTCATTCCTCCACCTTTTTCCCTCCATCAATTCTCCAAAATCCCATTTCTGAACATCCTGTAGAAAATTACAGACATCCTGTAGAAATTCCAGAACATCCTGTAGAACCCCTGCAGACTTCCTGTAGAAGCTCACGAAAGTGGTTTCTTGAAAGCCAAACTCTATGAAACTCTCAGGAAGGGTGCTAGGGACCCCTTAGGCCCTCTCTAAACCTTCGCAACCTCCTGCAAGAATTTCCTCTCGCCGATCCACCTCAGCACAGTAAAAAACAGTGAAAGCACATGCATGATAAATCTGACAACTTAATCAAAAATACAAAAAGATGTTTTCTTCAGATAGAATTAGCTTAAAAACGTGTACTTTACCTTCCTATAATTAATGGCATCTCTTTCATTAGCTTGCATCCTCTTTTCTGCATCAGTAGATCTAGCTAGTAAAATTAGGGTTTGCATTTCCTTTCAGTGTTTCAGTTTCTTTCTGCAAGTAGATTAGTTTCCCTTGAGTTAGCTTTCATCCATTAGTTAAAAATCTTCTTCTCAGAGCTCATAGAAGTTGGCATAAGCCCCTAGGGGACTTGTACCAGCTGACCAAGTGACGACTGCAGCAAGAGCTAGTACTTGTGCATACATCACCGTTGCTTCCAAGTTTGTTACGAACTACCAGGTTGATATAAAGTAAAGAAGGGAGTCCCAGGAGTTGCAGCATTATTGCTGCAATACTGGAGCCCACCATTCTTTTTGGCACCATTGCCGAGGAAGCGTCAGAGTATTTGTGATTTCTGCTTTTCTTCTATTTTCTACTACAACCTTCTGCCAAGTAGTTTATTTCATTTACATTCTACAATTTCATTTCCACAAAAGTAGCCTAGACATTTCCTGCTTTCCTAGACTAGCATTTCAATTCTGCAAGCGTAAAGTAGCATTTCAATTCCATAATTTCAATTTCGCAAGCGTAGCCTAACATTTCATTCCTACAATTTCATTTCAACAAAATAGATTAGTTCTTTCCTGCTTTCATTTCAATTCCGCATTTTCATTTCAGCAAGATAGATTTTAGTTAGTTTCAATTCAATCTATTTGCAATTTGCAGGTACAAGCATAAAAAAAAAGACCAAAGAAACCAAAAATATTTTATTTCATGCCTCGTAGGAACATAGACAATACTGAAAAATTCTTAGCCAACACCCCCACCACATCACAGAGTCACCCTTCTCTCTTCTTTGGTGGTCGTGATCCAGAAGAACCTATAGGTTAACCTCCTGAGATATACGAAGATCCTATAATAGAAGAAGAGAAAGAGAACATCCCTCTTGAGACCATGGCTGAACACAGAAATGGTATAGGAGATAACGAGAGAATAGAAGGTGATTTTCCCATCTGAGAGACCAATGGGGACATGAAAATGAAAAACATAAGTGCCTCAGCCTTACCTCACTTCCATGGATTGACGACTGAAGACCCTAATACCTTCCTGTTTGATTTTTATATCATTTGTCGAACTTATGACTATGTTGAGGACGAGAAAAAGTTGAAACTCTTTCCTTCTACCCTCAAGGATGCAACACTCCACTAGTTCATGGGGTTACCTGGAAACAGTATCACTACTTGGGTTCAGATGCAGCAAGCCTTTAATAACAAATACCGGGGCTACTGTAGGTCAAAGTAAACAAAGGGAGAAATCTTTCGGATGACCATGGGAAATGATGAGTCTTTAGAAGACTACGAGGAAAGGTTCCAGCTTAGTTATAAAAAGGCCAGGTGCACACTTGACCATGAATCTCTGAAGCTGGTTCTGCTTCAAGGAGTCCCTGAGGACCTTTTAGACACCCTTCACTTGCTAGTTGGAGGAAACATCTACCAACTACCCTATGAGGACATAAATACTGTGTTTAGAAACCATTCTAGGGTAGCCCGGAAAAGAGGTAGGGGGAATCCACTTTTAGCTAGTACCAACTTCTCCAAACATGAGTTTGCTAATCAGATGGAAGACCTCAAAAGTGAGATGAGACAAACCATTGCCATGCAACTTGATACTTTCTGAATCCAACAAAAGAAAGAGGAAGATGAGAGGGCTTTGCCCGTTTTTTGTCCCAGATGTATGAGGAAGCACCCAAAGAACGAGTGTCCATTGCACTCAGTAGAGGTATGCTTCATTTGTGAGGAAGACCACCCCATAAACCAATGCCCAATATTACCCGGATTTAAAGCCATGTACCTAGGGACTGAGGCAACCACTGAACCTCTCTACTTCCTCAACCAAAGGAGGCCGCAGGGGTCCAGACCTTACCAGCATGGGATGCAATGGACCTCCCAAGCTTATTATAGCCCCAACCAATCTGCTCACATACCTTCTTGGGCCCCCTTGCTCATCCTTCCTTGTCCGCACCTCCTCTGTGGTCTTATCCATCTCAATACCATACTCAACCTCTTACTCATTCGTTTCCCTCACCTGTCCAGCCACAGCCTCAGTGGAATGCACCTCAGCAGGGGTGGAGACCCCAATAGAACTCTCTTCCCACCATTTTGCCTCCACCACCTACTCAACCACAACCATTACCTCTTGCTCCTCCAAGACAACCCCAGATGCCTACCCAACGAAACCCGAACCCCAACAACAGACAGGCCCAGCAGGTATACACTAGTGAAACAACATGCCCTACCTATGCTGTGGAGATCCAGGAGATCAACCTATAGTCTGGGAAGGTCCTTCCAGATCGCCAACTTCCTCCCCCAGAGGATGAGGAAGAAAAACAGGAAAGTGAACCCAAAGCCATTCCACCCTTTCCTTAGCAACTAACAACAACCACACAACCAAACCCAGAGGAGACTGAGCTTCTAGGAGAACTTAAGCAGTTGTGTGTGAAAATACCCCTTCTCCAGGCCATAAAAGATGTACTGATATACAAAAAATTGATGAAGGAGAAGTGTTTCAGGCACCCAGGCAGGTGCAAGAGAGATGCCCAGACTATCAATGTCATAGGACAACTGCCCGATCTAATGTTGGGGCAACTAATTTGTCCAAAATATTTGGACCCTGGGAGTCCTATAGTTGATGTCCACATCAATGGAACCATAATCCCCCATACCTTGATTGATATAGGGGCTGCCATTAATGTGATGACCAGGGACACTATCTTAAACTCAACCTTCAGACTTCCTTGAGGAAGACGTCGACAGTACTGCAGTTAGCAGACCACTCCACCGGGACTCCTGAAGGGATTGTGGAAGATATCCTGGTCTCTGTTGACTCTTGGGAGTACCTTGCAGATTTCTTAGTCCTTCAGCCAAAGGAAAAACTTACTGGATACCCCCTCATCTTGGGAAGGCCTTGGTTGGCTACTGCGGATGCTTACATCAGTTGTCGAGCCGGAAGCATGACCATCAAGAATGGGCCTATGTCCAAGCAGCTAGTCCTCTATCCTCCTACCCAACCTCTACTAAAACATGAATTACCTCTCTGGTTGGAAGAGGGAGATGAGGACGAGGTCTACTCTGCACCTTTGTGCACAATAGAAGCCACCAGGGGAGGCCCTCAAACTGAGGACGACTTGATTGAGAATTTGATTCAAAATCCACCTCCTAGTGCACTATCACTAGAAGAGTTGGTGGAGGATACCAAATCCAGTGCCTTAGTGGACCTCTGTGGGATTGATATGACCTCTCCTAGAGTTAAGAATGTGGAATTTGGCCCTGAAAGAACCTTAAAGATCAACTCCTCCTTATCTCCCTCCCAGGAGAAGGAGCTGTGTAGCTTATTGAACAGTCATTTGGATGTTTTCGCTTGGAGCTATAAGGAGATGAAAGGAGTCCACCCATCAGTCTGTACCCATCACATCTACATTAAAAAGGATTGTAAACCAGTCAGGCAGCCTCAGAGGAGAATGAATCCAGCCCTTAAAGACATCGTCAAGGAAGAATTGCAAAAATTGTTGGATGCAGGATTCAGCTACCCCATCTCTGATAGTAAGTGGGTTTCACCTCTAGTGCTTGTGCCCAAGAAAAATGGGAAGTGGAGAATCTGTGTAGATTACTTAAAACTTAACAAAGCCACCAAGAAGTACCATTTTCCTTTTCCTTTCATAGATCAGGTGTTGGATGGTCTAGCAGGGAAGAAGTTCTTTTCTTTCCTAGATGGGTTTAGCGGGTATAATTAGATTCAAATCAGCCCGGAAGACCAAGATAAAACTACCTTCACTTTTCCATGGGGTACCTTTGCCTACCGGGTCCTTCCCTTTGGGTTGTGAAATGCTCCTGCCACTTTCCAAAGAGCACTATTGAGCATATTTTCTGAACTAGTTCACGATTCGGTTGAAATCTATATGGATGACTTTACTCCTTATGGGTCCAATTTCCAAGAAGCATTGACTAACCTGGGAAAATTTTTAACCAAGTGCATTGAGATGAACCTGTCCCTCAGTCCCGAAAAATGTGAATTCCTGATGACTGAAGGGACCGTGCTAGGTCATACGATTTCTCAGCAAGGATTATAGGTGGATCCTAACAAGATTGCTATCATCCAAAAGGTTCCACCTCCTCAAAAGGTCAGAGATGTTCGGAGCTTTCTTGGCTTGGCAGGATTTTATAGAAGATTCACCAAAGATTTCAGTAAGCTAGCCTCGCCATTGTTTAGCCTCTTAGGAAAAGATGTCGAGTTTAAATGGACTGATGACTACCAAGGGGCTCTAGATGAGTTGAAAGGTAAGCTGGTATCCGCCCCGATCTTGAGAGATCCAAACTGGGCCCTACCTTTCCACATCCACACTGATGCCTTGAACAAAGCCATAGGAGCATCCTTAGGACAAGTTGAGGAGAAATTGCCATATGCCATATACTTTGTTAGCAAAAACCTGTCCAAGGCAGAGATGAACTATACGGTAACTGAGAAAGAGTTCCTGGCCATAGTCCATTCCTTAAACAAGTTCAGACACTACATCACTGGTTATCAAACATTTGTACACACTGATCATGTTGCGATTAGATATTTAATGAATAAACCTGATGTGAATGCTCGTATCATTAGATGGTTACTTTTGTTGCAGCAATTTGATTTGACTATTGTTGACAAGCCAGGTAAGGAAAATGTTGTTGCTGACTTCCTATCTAGATTGGATTTTCCTGTAGGTGAGGAAGGGGTAGTGGATGACCAAATGCCGGATGAACACTTGTTTGCTATCTCAGTACTCTCTCCATGGTTTTCTGATATAGCGAACTACTTGGTCTCAGCACAGTTCCCTCTGCATCTATCCTCAAAGGAGAAGAGCAGAATCGTGAGGAAGAGTGCCCCATTCACTTGGATAGGAGGAAACCTCTTTAAACTTGGCCCATATCAGATCTTGAGGCATTGTGTTAGGGAAGAGGAAGTCTTTGACATCCTCCAAACCTGTCACGATGGACCATGTGGAGGCCACTTTGCAGCAAAAAGGATTGCCTTCAAAATTCTATAGGCTGGCTACTATTGGCCTACTCTTCATCAAGATATCAGAAGATACATCAGCCAGTGCGATTGATGTCAGAGGATGGGGAAACCTACTCTAAGGGATGAAATTCCCCTTCAACCTCAAGTGACTTTTGAGCCATTTGAGAAGTGGGGCATGGATTTCGTGGGACCTATCAACCCTCCTTCAAAGCAAAGGTCTTACATCATTGTGTGCACCGACTACCTGACAAAGTGGGCAGAAACAAAGACAATCAAGGCAGTGACAGAAGAGAAAGTGGCTGAGTTCTTAAGGGAAGACATCTTCTACAAGTTTGGCTACCCAAGAGAGTTAGTCACCGATCAAGGAAGCCAGTTCACCTCTAACTTGATTGAATACATGCTCGCTCATCACAAGATCAAGCACAAAACTTCCACCCCGTATCATCCACAAGCAAATGGATAGGTGGAAGTCACTAATAGAGCATTGGAAGGGATTTTGACTAAGGTGGTGAGCAACAACAGAAAGGATTGGGCAAATCTTGTTGAGGCCACCTGGGCCTACAACACCACGTGGAAAACTACAACAGGTTTCACACCTTATGAGCTGGTCTACGAGAAGAACGCTTTGTTGTCCATAGAGTTCGAGTACAACACATTGAGGGTGGAAGCTTAGCTGGACCTAGATCTCAACCATGCTCAACGTGAAAGATTACTACAGCTGAATGGATTAGATGAACAAAGAATGTAGGCCCTCCTCCACTCAGAAGTAGTTCAACTATAGAGGAAGATATGGTATGACCGACACCTCAATGAAAAGCAATTCCAGCCAGGAGATTGGGCGCTGCTGTATGACTCAAGATCTAAGGATTTCAAAGGAAATCTGAGGACAAGATGGCTAGGACCATATGCAGTGAAGAAGTGTAATGACAATGGTTCAACCCTTATCAGGACCATTGACGAAGAAGCCATCCCCATTCTTGTCAATGGGCATCGATTGAAAATCTATAGGAAACCTCTATCGAGGCAGGAGTTCATTGAAACTTTGGAAAAATCAGTGCTACTGGTGGAGCAGGGCTCTGCCCCTATTCCACCCACACTTTGATCATCAAAAAAAAAAAAACACAAAAAAAAAGATCCTTGGGTGAAAACCTTTCTGAGGCGCCCAAGGCAAACAGTGAGGGTGAAAACCTCATGGAGGCACCCCAGCTATCTCTAGAGAAATAAAAAAATGTGGAATAAAAAGATCCTTAGGTGAAAACCTCTTTGAGGCACCCAGGGTAGATAGTAGGGGTGAAAACCTCATTGAGGCGCCCTAGCTGTCTCATAAAAAAAAAAAGAGGGAAAGAGAGAAAAAAGAAAAGAAAAAAACAGAAAAAAGAAAACAGGACTAATCTCTGTGAAGTAATTGCAGGTTGCAGGACATCCTACATTGCAAGAAAAGAGGGGCACACAAAACGAGGACAGGGGTCTATACCAGGCTCTAGGACACCCGTTCAGACACCCCCTCCATGGCCACTCACCTCTCCTAGGATTTGGTCACATTCGGGTCAAGATTGGGCCTTCTACAGGAAGTTCTGGGCTTTCTACAGGAAGTTCCAGGCTTTTCTAAAGGAAGTCCTAAATTTCTATAGGACACATCCTGTAGAACCTTGGGATGATCCAAATTCAAGTTTGAAAGGGAATCTGATGGTTGGGATTGGTTTGTTAGACCTAAGGCCACACCTCTATTCAATCCAACACCATGTGGCACCCCGTTCCATCTCTTGACACCTTTGTCACCCACCTGGTGGTGTGTTCTTGCACAGTTATTTCAGAAACCCTATTTTCTTCAGGTTGACAGCAAAGAAAAAAAAAGGAAAAATTTCAAGTAAAAAATCAAGCAGCAAAGGCTCGCACACTCTACCCGTTCAAGCTCCACCTAGAATCTTCACCATTGAATATAGCCCTGCTTGTTTAGCCTGCATCCCAGGAGGAGAAGCAGCTACATGAAATCCTACAAGAATCTTGGAGCAGCTAATCCCCCTGGAGCACATGCTCTGGAGGCAGGGGCAGCTGAAATCCACATAGAGAACATGAGAGTAGGGCTCATCTTGAACGCAAACACCTCCTCGACTGCTGAGATCAGATAGAACCTGTGCATGTAGCATTTATCATTGAAAGATCGGGTTCCGAAGCCATGCATACAGCTTCAACAAATAAAAGAATGGGCTCTAGCACCCGTGCATGAGGCAACAGAAAGCGAGGTAGTGATTCCAAGGTCCAAAGTTTGCATAGTGCGTCCACAGCCACGCAGGTAAGTGTCTAACCTCGTTCGTCAATTGTATGAACTATACTTCAAAAAATTGCATGTCTGTGAAAATGGGTGGATTGAACGAATTCGGTGGCCAGTCAACTGGCCACCCTTAACCAGTTACACTACTTCGTGGGATCTGAATAGGCTCAGTTACATCCAAACTCGCCAAAGAGCCGTGTAGCCGACACGTGTGGAGTGTCTAGTCGGGGAAATCGGCAGACTGATAGTGGTGGCAGCGGTTAATGGCAGAGGGGAAGTAATGGCGGCTAGAGACACGTAGGAGAATAATGGCCATGACGTTGGTTAATGGTTCAGTCCGGCCACCTCACCCACTCGCCATGAATTGCATCGCAGTTCAAAATGCTTGGCTAAAGAGTCGCACACCACTGATCATTTGCATTTACAACATCCTGGCTGAAGTACTCGTCCTCTGCTTCCACACTCTGTTAACCGTTGTCCTCCTCCGAGCTTCTCGGCTTGTTTCAAAGTTCTCCCGCATCCCGAGCTCATTCAGAAGTGTAGTTACATCCTACAGAAGCTGGTAAGCATCCTACAGAAGAAGTTCTACAGGAAGTACGACACAGCCTCCTGGAATGGAGAAACCTGAGCTTTCCTTCGACAAATTTGGAGTTCCGAAAGAGGTAGGCTCGAAAAACACTTTCCCTGCATGGTATATTTTGAAAGGTTGTGAATTGAACTGTCTGAAGTAGGGATATTAGAGACAAGTCTGCCTGTGGGTCAAGAATAGCAGTTTGCCTTTGTAATTATACAGAATTTCTCAGTCAATCCTCCGTCAACATTCTCCTCCAAGGTTCCTATGGAAAATTCCTCCTGTAGAAAAGATAAAGCACTGAGAGGGCTAGCCTGTATGTCAAAATTTGAAGTTTCATGTTTGCATGTATGCTGGGAGTAAAAAATTGAGGTGTTGTACCCTGTCTATGGATACAAAACTTCCCCCTCCGTACACAGACAATTAAGTATGGGCAACAAAAGCATTAGAACCAGGGAGTTGGTGCGGAGCTGAAATATAAACACCTGAGAAATCCTTTCTCGAAGTTCGAAGGAGGAAGACATAAAACATCACTCCCTTTCTTCTCAGAGCATTTAAACAAAACACTCCCACCATGCCAGGAGGGTTTATCAAGAAGGAACCCTCAAATTCTAGAAAATTGCGTGAACACCCCGCAATAGTGGACCTCTTCACCCATGCCAACTGGATGGCATTTTTTGAAAAAATTCAGGGACACGACGATGAAATAATGGAAGATTTCTTGATGTCCCTACAACCTAAATCAAAGACACTGGCCACTGTGAATTTCAAAGGGTTGACCTTAAAGCTAACCCCTGAACTCATTAGTCGAGTCACTGACCTGCCATTTGGGATAGCCTGGAGCAAGGAGGAGAGAACTTTAGGCCACAAAGCCAAGAAAGAATTCTTCCTACCAGAGGAACAGTTTGAAGAGGATAAGAATGGGGCAAGGAGGCCCGGTTTACATCCTCTATGGAGTGAAGCCAGTCTCCAAATTATGAAATACATTACCTGTGAGGGGTGGTTCAGTATTGTTTACGGCTATCATTTCCGGTTGCTACAAGAACTAAGACATGGGTTGGATATACCCCCAGAGCAGAAGTTAAGCATCCCCTATTTTCTCTTGCAATCATTGATTGAATGTGGCACAAAATTGAAGGAAGGGACACCAGATCAGCTAGCCCATCATGGGCTCATCAAGTTTTTGGTAGAGGATGGCCTCCATACCTACATTGTCCCCCTCTCCCGGGAATTTTTCCGCAATATGTCCAAAGATGATGATATAAGAATTCTGGCTGAGGAACTCACCTCATCTAGTAGTGAAGAAGGGAAACACCTTGAAGCCGGAGCCAAAGCCAGTGGCAAAGAAATACAGGCCAAACCACCACAAAAAGAGCAGAAGGAGAAACAAGGAAAATGCCAAGTTACTGAACCTAAAACTGTGGGAGGACCAATGGCACAAATACCCAGGAGAAACGACTACAAAGTAGAGCAGAGAGGACTAGAAAATCCCAAATAAAGGAGATCACAACCAAGGCAACAAAACAAGAGCTAAAAGGAAAGACACATACAGCCAAATAGACCAAAACAGTTTCTACAGGAAGTCTGAAAACAGTTTCTACAGGAAGCCTGAAAACAGTCGACAGAGGACTTTCTATAGGAAGTATGGAGGCACAGAAGAAAAAGGATAAATCACCCAAGATCTTGGCCAGGGAGGCAGCAGCAGTGCTGGTTGCCTTAAGCACAACCCCAGAGAAAAAAGGGAAGAGAAAAAGGGAGCCTTCTATGTATTTTAAGGCAAGAAGAAGCATGCGCATAAAAACTTGCAGACCCCAGCCACAGTCAAAAGAGCTAATTATGATTTTGGACACCCCAATTAAACAAAATGAAAGGTCTCCCTCAAAGGCATCCACTGCCTATGAACGGGGCAACCCGAAGACGTCCACTTGGAAAGAAAGGATTAAACTGATGGACACAAAGACCTCTCTACAGGATGCTGAGACAATTATACATGATACGTTGGCTAGGCTAAAGGAGACCGAAGAGTTGGAAGAGAAGGCAGCTACATCATCCCGGGAGGAGGAAAAGACTGAGAAAATTGAGGAACCAAGCCCCTAGCCCAACCTGGTCTCTTACTATAACTTGCTAGAAGCGGGAAGGATAATTCCCTAAAAATTTGCAGTGCCGCTCTTCTTTGCACTGGAGGAAGAGAGAGTGAGGACCCACACTTGGATGAAAATCACCAAGTCCAAGGGTGTGGTAGATATAGGTCCCTTCGAGGAATAGCTCAAAGAGGCAAGGAAATAATTGGCTTGGGTACGACATGTAGAAGGCAACTAGTAGGCCAAGATACAGGAAGAAAATGAGCTTCTCAAACAGCAGCTACAGTTAGAGGGACACCTTATGGAAGATAGGCCCCACACCTTGGGAGGACAACAGCAACAAGAGGAGCCCACAACAGCCAAAGAAACACCTGATGAATAGCAGAAGAGAGATGGGTTTCAAGCTGAAATAGAGGAACTGACTAGACAGCTACAGGAAAAGGAATTGCAAGCAGCCCAAGAGATACAGTCTTTGAAACAGCAGGTGCAAGAAAAGGAGGCCCAACTGGCCTGCATGGCCAGCTAGATGATGGAAGCTCTGCAGTGTAGGCAACCTCCCAAATCATATGCCCTATACCTCAAGGATCAGTGGTTGCAGTTTCAGATCAACACCTTGGCCCAAAGGGGCATTACTCCATTTCAAAACTACTCTCAATTCATGGCTCTATGTGACAGTAGCTCATCAGAAGACAAGGCCAAGCTATCAAAGTTTTACCTACACAACTTGGCCCTTCCCAACATGAACTTGTGAGACCCCAACGCTGCGGTAGGGGACGTACAACTTATGGCCATGGTCTCTTGGCTAAATCATGAAGAAAAGAGAGCGGAAGAGGTCCGAAACATTATGGACAGAGAGCTACATGAGCCACTATTTATTAGAGCAGAACCGAAGGATCCTTTAGCATTGATATCCGCCCACCAGCACTTGGCCAATGACTCTCAAGCCCTACCAGATTACATGGGACGACAAGCTCAAGCCATAGCCCATTTTGAGGACATGGAGAGACTGCTGGGGGATAACTGTGTTCATGCTTGATCTCGAAGGTGGAATTCACTGTCTCACAGCCTAAAGATTAGAGAATACCACACCCCCACAAGGATGAGGGAGGCCTTGGCAAGAGTGCCTCTGTACAAACAATCCATGCAGAATCTTCAGGCCACCTAGATCGGCCTCAAATTTAGTCCTCCCTTGCTTTTGGGGTTGTTAGAGGGAGTCAAAGAAGAGGAGGAACACAAGCAGTGGGAACAAGTGGAAAGAAAAGCACGATTTCATGACCGTGAAGAAGATATCACTTCAGAGGCTTGGGATGTGAGGGAGGCGGTCAAGGCTATCAAGCATGATGAGTTGGATTAGTTGCTCGACGACGAGCAACCCATTTTACAGGGGGGTGATGATGAGCCCTGGAATTGGGTAACTTATTGGGCTCATTGCCTAGTTGTTCTTGAACAATCCACCATTTTTCATAGTTTAAGCATGTTTTTTGAGTATGTTTATGTTAATTGAAGGAATGAGGGTGGTCACTTTACCAAGGAGGCTAATATGTGGTTATTTCAGGTTTTTTGGACAAATTTTGGAACAAAGCCAAGCAATTATGAGCCTAAAGACAACCAAGCATGAAGGAACAAGGTGGAAGATTCATAGGAGGGATGTCTCTTGCATTAAATGTCCCTTCCTCGAAATCTCCACCCTTAACTCGGAGCTTAGCAGACCACCAAAATGAATCCTAAAGGCAGCCGAGCAGCTTGGTGAAAAGTGACTATTTACTAGCAGTTGGGATAGCCGAGCCCCTTGAGTCAAGCAAGGCTGCTGAGGCCCCTCGTATGGAATAAATAGGAAGGCTTTCAACCTTCGTAGGTTACTTTTTGGACTGTGGTTATTTTGTACTAGAGTGCTGCTATTTTCTCAGCTCATCTTTGTAGCTGTTGTTGTATAACTTTCTTATTAACATGGCTATTTTTGAGTAATGGAAAGCAACTTTGTTTGGCATTAGTTCTGAGTTTCTTTAGGAGCATGCAACTCTTGGGTTGGGCCCAACCCAAGTGCCAAGGCTTCCTTCATGTACTGTTATTTGCTTCTATGTCTTTGCAAAATAATTTATGTTAAGTAGATCAACATCTTGCTAGTTACATAGGTCATGGTAGATGATTAGATAGGATTTTTATGTTCAGATTTAGTTGATAGATTAGTAACAGGGAAGATCTCCAGAAAAAGGCCATCGAGCACCTCTGATCTCACCTCTCCCTCAGTGGGATTGTGAGCTGGGACAAAGGTGACATTGCTGCCAACAAAAACACTGCCTTTGCTTCATCATGCAATTAGTAGTGTTGGATTCTTAGTTGCCGAACTTGATATCAGTTTTGATTGCATGCTTAGGGTGATGATTACTTAGTTGCATTGTTATTTCATCTGATTCCATTGTAGTTAAACTTCTGTTCCATTTCTCTGCTGTTATCTAGGTCATAATAGACTAATGTAACTAGGTCTTTGATTTTCTAAGTGTTTGGTTGTTCAGTTTGAAAAAAAACTTGCAGAGCACCTATTATCCTTCTTTATCTGCCCATACTCCATCAACTCCACCTGCTCCATCCTCCACTTAGAACCCTTACCTTGCATTTGCCTCATTCACTTACCTTTCTCTGATTCTCATCTTTTTGTGCAACATCATTTCATCCCTCCTTGAACAAATATAACCATCCGCACCACTCCTCAACTCCATCCACCAAGTCTTGAACCTCCTCGCACCCCTATCTCACCTCCATACTCATCCCTCCACCTTTTTCCCTCCATCAATTCTCCAAAATCCCATTTCTGAACATCTTGTAGAAAATTACAGACATCCTATAGAAATTCCTGAACATCCTGTAGAACCCCTGCAGACTTCCTGTAGAAGCTCACAAAAGCTATTTCTTGAAAGCCAAACTCTGTGAAACTCTTAGGAAGGGTGCTAGGGACCCCTTAGGCCCTCTTTGAACCTTCCCAACCTCCTGCAAGCATTTCCTCTCGCCAATCCACCTCAGCACAGTAAAAAACAATGAAAGCACATGCATGATAAATCTGAAAACTTAATCAAAAATACAAAAAGATGTTTTCTTTAGATAGAAGTAGCTTAAACACATGTACTCTACCTTCCTAGAAGTACTGGTATCTCTTTCAGTAGCTTTCATCCTCTTTTCCGCATCAGTAGAGCTAGCTGGTAAAATTAGGGTTTGTTAGGGTTTGCATTTCCTTTCAGCATTTCAGTTTCTTTCTGCAAGTAGATTAGCTTCCCTTGAGTTAGCTTTCATCCATCAGTTAAAAATCTTCTTCTCAGAGCTCATAGAAGTTGGCTTAAGCCCCTAGCGGACTTGTGCCAGCTAACCAAGTGACAACTGCGGCAAGAGCTAGTACTTGTGCATACAGCACCCTCGCTTCCTAGTTTGTTACGAACTACCGGGTTGATATAAAGTAAAGAAGGGAGTCCCAAGAGTTGTAGCATTATTTCTGCAATACTGGAGCCCACCACTATCTAACCTAAAACATTTGATTTTTATATCAATCTCATTTTCAACAAGGGCCTTAAATGTTTTAAATCTCTCAAACTCCTCATATTTTTCTCTAAGAAATGTAACCAGTGTCATTCTTGAGCAATCATCAATGAACAACAAAAAATCTCTCAACTTTTAAAGTTTCTGCCATAGTTGATCGATATCTATTTGTATGAACGAGTTGCAATGGCTTGGATGTGGAGTATTCTTTTGTTTTGAAGAAAACCCTAGTTTTCTTCCCATATTGACATGTCTTAGGAATAATATTATTTGGTTTTGATAATTTTGGTATATCTCTTACTTGTGCTCTTGTTATTTTCATTATATTTTCAAACTTGATGTGACCCATCCTTCTATGCAATAACTAACTCTCACCCATTTTACCCATACACTTTTCTCCTTTTACTTCATCAAGAATAGATATATTGCTTGAAGTCCTATTTCCATTTGCTACTAGTTCTCCTGCTTGTGATTTTCTTATCTCACATCCTTTAGAGTGAAATATTAAATCATTTCCTTAATCACATATTTGACTCACTTAGGAAATCATGTTTTATACCTTCAACATATAGGACATTCTAAGCTTTAGTTTTTCCATTGTCAATACTGATTATGCCCTTTCCAACTATGCTTATTGATGCATTTTTTCCAAGTATTAATTTGCTTCCATATTGTTCATTTAAATTAAAAAGTTTATTTTGATATCTTGTCATGTGCCTTGATCATCCACTATCAGCATATCATTTGATTTTAGAGGTTTGAGCATACATTACAATACCATGTTCTTCTTTCCTCTCTTGCTTCTTTTTATGTGCCTTTGAGTATTGTTCCTTTGGCTTGAGACTGCCTTCCTCCATGTCTTGATTTAATGGCCTTCTTAAAAAGTTTATGGAATATTGTGCTTTGCTCCCATAGTTATAACACATAACATTAAACTTTATCTAATATAGGATCAAATGGGCTATAATTTTTAGCTAAATTTTCATTCAAAATTCCAAGATTTCTCCACATAATCATTCCTTGAATTCTCATTGGAATTTGTATTTCTCATATGATAATTTATACAAATTATTTTCTAAAGACCAAAATTATTAGAAGCATAGCAATAGCCCAAAAAGATATTTTGGCACCCAGAAGAGAAGAACCTACTTGAGAAAATAGATCTTCTAAGACTATTTTGATTGAATGAAGATTCACGTCTTTACTTCTCCTTCACTCTATTTTCAAAATTGTTGATACAATCATGTTTTTTCTAAATTGTATTTTCATCCTTTATGGTTCTTTCATCTTTTATATATTTCTTGATTACATTAGAAAAGCTCTTATATTATTCTTTTCATTCATTTTTTGATGTCTTTGTGCTTGACCCCCCCTTGGTGTTCTCATGATTCTATTAATAACCAAGACCTATCTTGATTAAAAGATACATCTGGAAATTAAGAATATCATGCAACATTTAGCTCCTTTTACAAATTTTAATATTTGATTAGTTAAATATTTTCTTTCTCTATTTTCTTTCTTAAGGAAACAACTTTAACTTCTGCCTTCTCATTTTGTTTCTCCTTTTCTTTTAGCTAACTTGTTAATATCTCTTTTATTCCTTTAAGCTCTTCTAGGTAATGTTTTAGGACACTTGTTAATGATTCATCGTGATCTTCATTCTCATATTTTTGTAGTTGTGTTTTTAGTTGTTTCACCTTTTTTCTTAAGACTTATTATTCCTTCTAAGACAATTACAAGTTCTCCTTGAAGATCCTCCTCCCCTTTAACGTATTCTTCAGAAGCTATGGTTTTAATTTGGTATTTCTAGTGAGTGTCTTGACTATTAATAGCTATGAATAGGACTTCCGCGCTTTCATCATCGAACACAAATTCATCCCTTTAATCAAGTGAATCACTGTTATTTTGGAATGGAAACTCTTATTTTTGATATGCCCTTTTTTATTATGAGATTTGAATTTATCATTTCATCCCTTTTATCATCACCATCAAATAATTTTTCATAGGGACACTTAGATTCATAATTCCTATTTTTTCACACTTAAACCATATGAATGAAGGCTTACCTTTCAATTTGCTTGTCCCCATGTCAGATTTATTACAAATTGAGCTTCTTCTTCATCTAGTTCATAGCTCGAAACTTCATGGGTCTTTTTGTTTGTTTGTCTCATTTTCTACTTTGAATGTTTCTTCCTTTGATCTCGACTTCTCCTTTTATATTCTCAGTTCATATGCACCGAGGATTCCAGGAAACAATCAATACTTATATTTGGAAGATATAAAATCTCTTTTATCGCTAGAATATTTGGATTAAATCTTGAGGGAAGAGATCTTATTATTTTGTGCACAATCACTAATTCCTCAATTGTTTCACAAAGACCTTTTATAATACTTACAATTTCATCTATATGAAGAAATAAGGTTGAAATGTTTTCACCTTTATTCATATTCAATATTTCAACTTATCCTTTATGATTTTGAAGATTTACTATTTTCACCTTATTATCACCTTCATAACTCCTTTGAAGTTTGTCCCAAATCTATTTTGTAGATATGCAATGCATTATTTTGACACACTGTGTATTGGTTAGCCAACACAAAATGGCATAATTTTGTTTTGTGTTATTCAAATAGTTCTCTTTACCATTTGAATCATTTGGAGGAGTTTTGGGAACCTAATAACCATTCTCAAGAGATATCCAAATTTCAATACCCATAGACATAATATAGGTATTATGCTTACCTTCTAGAAGGCATAATTTGTTCGATCAAATAGAGGATATTTTCTAAAGGAAGAACCTTTATGATTGGCCATGATCCCTTGTGATCTAACTTCTAGTGGTTAAACTATCTCTAAAGGAACTTGCTATGATACCAATTTTTGTAATTATGATTATATTAAGGGGGGGTTGAATTAGTATAATTGTAATTTTAACAATTTAAAACAATTCAAGCTAGATCAATTACGTAATCATGAAATGACAACACCTTATGTTCATGGAAACCATTAAGGAAAAAAATGACAAAACTTATTTATAAGAATATTCTTATAGGCAACAACCTACTTTTACATCAATTTACTATCACCAACCATAAGGAGACACCAATCCTATGATTTACATATGCTAACCTAAAGGAGATACCAATTCCCTAATTTATAGGCACAAACATGGAAGAGACACTAATCCACTAATTTATAGGAACCAACCTAAAGGAGATACTAATTCCATGATTTACAGGCACCAACCTAAAGGAGACAAGAATCTCCCAACTTTTTTATGGTATCAAACAATTCTAAGTCTGGTTCTACTTTGTTCTTTAGAATTTTCCACACAACACTAAATATGATATTCACAACTCTACACATTACTCTTTACTCTATACTTTACATCTCTTCCATTAAACTTTGCTATCACAATTTTGTTCTAGTGCATAGACTGAACATTCCTCCTTTTTGTTGTTGAAATACTAGCTTTTCACTTTAGCACTCATCATTATTCTGTCTAGTTTAGACGACCTATCTTTTCTTAACCATAAAATTTCCTCATCTCGATTACCTAAAACAACATTATTTCATACTTCAAACAACATTACATGATTAAATATTCTTCATTTACCACATACTTCATTACAAACTTCGACACTATTTTGGGCAAGTTCCCTACATAGACTACATGCCTTTATCAAAGTTCATCATTATACTTCTTCATAATCATTCCCACATATTCAAAATTCTTGGATCTTCTTCTCAATGTTATATATTCTCTATATCAATTACTATATCCATACTTATAACATCCAAATTGAGTTATTTATAAGAAACAACTTGATTAGGATCGACACAAGATGAAAATAACTTGAATAGGGCCAACAAGATACCTTGGAGCCCTTATAGGGCTAAAATAAAAAGCACCCAAAAACATGGGATGAGACCACATGCTTAACCAACATTGGTGCCCCAAATCAAAAACATCAAAAGGGCTAGATATTTGAATTACCTAGATTTTCTTTGTTTCGCATATAATGTCAGGTCGAACCCTAATATTCATATTACCCTCATTATTTAGATTACTCAGGTTACCAATCACTAACTTCTCATGACACTTTAGATGTAGGAGCTAAACTTATACGCGCCCATAACCACATGTCATGACCATAATATAAATAAAGTGCTTCGATAAATCCAAAAGATAGGTATTTTAACGAAGGCACCCTTTGAAGACACCCGAATAACCATATGCCCAGATCATTACTTAGATCATTTACTCAAGATGAATTTGGAATCTATGTTATTTTACCATGGACCATTAGCCATCCACCATGTGGTCCACCTACCATGTCACCTTCTAAATGACATGTTTCTTGGTAAAAAACATCAAATATGCCTACCACATGTCATTTCTTGAGACTACCACATCATTAGTTCTGCCACTTTAGTGCCACATGTTTTGTGTCATTCTTCCACTTGTGTGTTTTGAAGAATGTAACTAGGTTCAACCTTCATAAATTATATTTCAGTCACAATGAAATATATTTATCAAAATAAATAAAAACAAATTATTATTATTATTATGACTTATTAAAGAATGGGTTTCATGTTTGGGCCATCATGTTTAAGGTCAAAGTCCCCATTGAGAACTTATAATATTTATTCTCAATCATTAGAGTCATTTTCCATTTAAAGTGACCCTTCTTGGGCTTTTGAATCATGTAAAAGGATTTATTATTGAGTCAAATAAGTGATTTGTCACCTCCACACCAAGTCAACCTCAAGGATATCAAGTCGACTTCAAATAGGGTAATTCAACCTCATCGAAAGGGTATAGTTACAGAATTTGAATTCATTTTGAGTACTCTCACACACATGTTATATATCTAAGAGAAGAAGAGAATAAAAAGTAGGAAAGGAAGTTGAATGATTGAGGAAAACTTTTTCAAGATTTGTTTGAAGGCTCAAAGTCTTAGCGTGATGAATCATGAGGAAACATCAAGATGTAAGAAGACTCTGATGGTTTGTGTTTACTCATCAGTATTTGAAGGGTTGTTACTGATTAGGGTTGTGACTATTCAATTAAATCGTATGAATTTTTTGAAAGGCATGCTTTAGTTTAGAGAGATTTAGATGTGTTGAGGCATTGTGTGTGCAAAATGCTTGCGAGGACATATGGCCAGGATATGTGTTGATGTCTAGATCCCAAAGTAGGGAGGGTGGTGTCGGTAATAGAGATCAAAAATTATATTACGCGCCTAGATCCCTGGGTTGATGGTTAGAAAGTAATCCTAAGGGTAACTAGAGAGACTAAAAGATTTATTCCATCTTAGTCCCACCCGGGAAGATTGCCTTGGTTAGGAATCTAGTATGTGGCACCGTAAGTGCCTAAACTCTTCCTGGTTCATGTGTTTTGAGATCTTCCATGTACTTGTATATATATGTATGAATAACTCCCCAGTTAAGAGGGAGTGTTGAAGAATGTAACTAGGTTTGATCTTAATAAATTGTATTTGAGTCACAATGAAATATATTTATCAAAAGAAAGAAAAATAAATTTATTATTATTATTAATATGACTTTTTAAAGCATGGGTTTCATGTTTGTCTCATTATGTTTTAGGTCAAAGTCCCCATTGAGGAATTATACAATCTATTATGAGTCTTTAGAGTCATTTTTCATTTAAAGAGACCCTCCTTGAGTTTTTGAATCATGTGAAAAGATTTATTGTTGAGTCAAATAAGTCATTTGTCACCTCCACAACAATTCTGCCTCAAGGAGATCAAGATGGTCTCAAACAATGTAATTTGACCTCACCAAAAGAGTATATATACAAGCAGTTTAAATTAATTTGGAGCACTCTCACACACAAGTTTGATATCTAAGATAATAAGAGTAGAAAAAGTGTGAAGTTTTTGGAAAAAGGTAGATCAATGTTTCTGGGTTTGTCTATCACTCACTTGTGTGGATTTACTGGGATATTTGCTGGAAGATTGAAGATATTGTTGGGTCAAAGCTGTTATTAGGGTTGACTATTGAATCAAAGTTGTTGCTCGGCTAACTACTAGTTTGAAGTTGTTTCTGAGATAACTATTGGTTCAAAGTTATTACTGGGCTAACTGTTGATTCAAAGTTGTTGTTGGGCTAACTGTTGGATCGAAGATGTTGCTGGGCTAACTGTTGGGTTGAAGTTATTGTTGGGATACTGCTGGGTTGAAGTTCTACTAGATCAAATTTCTATTATTGCTACAAGTTGTTGTGGCTAGGTAAAAGTTATTATTGAAAGGGTTGTCATCTACATAAGGAAGAAAGGGTTGACTTGGTGTGGAGGAAGTTATTTTCTAGGTCAAGAGTCTTGGATCATCTCGTGAAATTATTAAGGAAGAGTTTTGACTAGTTTTTCCCATAGATAGGGCATTTTCCATGAATGTTCACCTGATTTCGGTGTCTGTGATCTTTGTGCAATTGACTGATGAACTAAAAGATAAAAGAGGACATAAGAACACATAATACTATACAAGTAATTATCAATATAAATAAAATATTTCTTCTTTTCTAATTTTCTAACTATGTGTTGACTGGATGCCACTTGTACAAGTACATTCCCATGAGTATTGAAGTCGACTAAATTTAATTTAGTTGGTATAATGAAGAGATTCTTAATGAACACCTAGATGCTCAGATACTTATATAACCTTTTATAAATACAGATGCCTAAATGACACCTTTCAATTGAATGTTGAACAAGTGGAGGGAGTCTGTAATCAATGCCAATCAATGATTTTGAATTTATTCATGATCGACTTCTTGAAGTTGCATTGTGTTCAAGAAATTTTAGGTTTTGTTTCTGATGCCCTAAAATTTGGGGCTCATCTAAAATTTAGGTTTTGCCCATTTTTGTCGTTTTTCTCCTTCATGTTCTCTTTTTCTTTTGACACCTTCTCAAGGTTTTTTTCTTTCACTCAAAGAGGGTCACAATAAAAACACTTGGACCACCTTGATATCCTTTCTCCTTGTTGTTCTCACTTAACATTAATAACATTGTAATAAAGGACTCATTGAGCTTCCTTTGTCATGAATGACAACACATGAACTTTCTTGGACATTAATGACATTGAAGCAATTACGTACATCAATGAAAACACAATACTTCCTTTCATATCTTTGGAAACACAATTCCAAGAGTAGATTATATCAAATGCATTTTTTTAAAGGTTTTTCCCATTGTACTATAAAATAATTTAGGGAATTGAATATATTGGAGTGTAGGTTTTTGGAAGTAATAATTTTGGCACCACTAACAAGGATAAAGTTTTGTTCCTAATACTTCATAAATTGACTATAGTCATTTGATAATGGAAATTCAATGATGATCTTTTTTTATTTGGGGACTCAAAAAAAGGATCGAAACATGTTCCTAAATATTTTGAAGTGAATTTTTCCTTTTGATGTTATCCAATAGGCTTGAAGGAAATTGAAGAATCACCTTGTGAATCCACCATTATTGAAATAAGTTGTTTGTGTAATATGTCTTCAAACATTCATATTAGCTATTTATAATGAATATTTGGAAGTAAAAAAACATGCTTTTACACCCATATAAGGATAAGTGTCATTCTTTATTTGATTTAGAAAGTGTATTAATATCTTTCAATGAGCTATCAACACCATATTTAGATGAAAAAATTGCAAAATACCATGGATATATAGATTCAAATACATCACATATTACATCCTTCATTAAAATTATATCAGATTTTATTGATGTTGTCCATGAAGATGTCATGCTCTATATATACCTTGGACGTTTTTGTATAAATATTGTTTGAAATGACTTTTGGAAAGAGAACACATTCCTTTGCAGGTTTATTAAAATAATTCCATAATAATTTAGATCTTATTTTAATGGCTTTTTGATGATCCAATTATGCATGAGATTTTAGGTCTAGGTGAGGAGAGGTGTGATGAACTTATTGAAAATCCTATTGTTGCACCTGAGGGATATCTTAGTAGGAGATAATCCATTCCAGTCTATGTGTTCCATCCTATTTTAGAATAAAAATCTCATGATCATGGGGTACACTCGCATGAGGACCTTGTAATATCCATAATCATTTATAGGGTAACACTTCGTTGAGATTTTTATAAGGGAATTCATGAATGTGTTGTTGGATCAAACATCACACTGAGAGGGGGGATGAATTAGTGTGAGAACAATTTAACTCTTCCATAATTTTTTATTAAAAAATAATTATATAACAATAATCCATAACCATTTGTAGAATATAAATAAGTATAGCAATGCATCTTCAACACATCAAAGATTTCTCACATCAACACAAAGAGACAACAGCTTTTATGTGGAATTCCATATCGGATAAAACCATAAATTCTTCTTCTTCTTATGCTTTAATTCATTACAAACATTTACAAGCTCTAACGTATTGGAGGCACCCACCCCTAAATATGCAAGTGTTGATGGTATTGGAAATTTTTCAACCAAGGGGCTCTCAAAAATGTGAAGTCCAAATCAGACCTCACACCATTTGGAATAGGAGCCCCATATGGAGTATAGGTCTGATGGACATACATTCCTACATATTTTCCTTGGCTTTAGATGTCAGCAAGAGGGAGAAGCACATATGTACCTTTGAAAATAAAGTGAGTGTGCCTGATGAATGTTTAGTTGTAGGTGTACCAAGGTTCTCCTACTCTAGGGGGAAAGAAAAGTAAGCCTCTAAGAGAGAGGTAATAGTACCACCCTAGTAGAGACACACACAAATATGAAAGACTTGTGTAACATCAAGAAAAATAATCCACATAGATGCGATGATTGTTATAACCATGACAACACATTCTCAATGTGATAAACACTAAAATAACCGAATTAACTCAATTACTTTAGTAAAAATGAAAGAAAACATGAATCATAAACATTTACAAAACAATCTTGCAAATATCCACAATCCATGAATGAAAATGTGTTGACCATCATGCTTCAAGTATTAAGTAAAAGTCCCAAGATACATGAATAGAAAGAACGTCACTAGCTCTAATAGTGGAGTGTTGAAGCCACTACTACTCCCCGAAAGTACTAAATTTGTCTCTCTGATGCCTTAGGGGAAAAGCTGAGGTGAAAATTCCTTTTCATGAGAAATGATGGTGTATATATAACAAATGGGGTGATCCTTCACCTCCCTTATGACACTTGGACTACCATTATAATTGTTTGACTTCTCAATGACCTTTCAACTTCCTACATGACTTTTCATATTTCATGGATGACTCTTGGAATTCCACTTTACATTAAATTTCTCCAATATTGGATTTACATAATCCACAAAATGATGTGGCATAAGATGAGTCATGACATGACATGACACTGATGACATGGAAATATTAAGTCACTCTTAGCTAATTTGTATTTAATAAGAGATGTATCCAATACCTTTTCTTCATGAGAGAGACAATTTTCTCTTCATGTCCACCCTCCAAAGGCTGTCAATTAGTATGGTTTCTTCATTTGGTCCTAATCTTTGGTCTTCTATTGTACTTTGGTGTTCCTTGGTCTTCTCACCCGATGATCATCTTATCTCTTCAGATACATTGGTGTCTTCTAGCATGGTCTCCTTCTCCTTCTCCTCCATCATCATCTTGTCATGATAAGATATGGTAGATGCAATTGAAATCCACTCCTGACAATATGACATCTGCCCAAGAACTATATATCTAACACGTTTCATGGAATCCCTAGTTAGGGCTCAAAATAAGTGAAATATTCAGTGATTGAATCAAGGATTTGGTAGTTCTAGAGGCCAAGGTCTGGGACTAAGGCTTGAGACTATGCAATGCACAGTTCAAGATGGCCAGGGTCAAAGGATTATGTAGTTGAGGGACTCAAGAGCTCATGGCTAGGGCTTGAGCCTTGAGGTTTCCCAATGCGTAGTTTTGGAAGGAAAAACTTAAGGAGTTGCACAGTTGAGGGACTTAGGAGGTCAAGCTTGACACTTGAGCCTTGAGGTTTCCCAATGCATAGTTCTGAGAGGCCATTTTAGATGAATATGCAATTAAGGGCCTCAAGGAGGCAGGCTGAGGGCTTGAGCACTGTGTTTGCCTATTGTACAATTATGGAAGGAGAGGAGTCTAAGTGATTGTGTAGTTGCACATTTCAAGAGATCAAGGCTGAGTCTTGAGGATTGCTACTTAATAATGCACAGTCTAGGTTAGGTTGGAGAGAAATATTGTGCAGTTATGGAGCTCAAGAGTTGGGCTTGAGCACTGTGATTGTGTAGTGCACAGTTTTAGGAGGCGTAGATTATGCATTGCAAAGTGCTAATAGATAATTTTGTTTGTTGAGGAATACTACCAAATAGTTCATAGTCCAAGAGGGCTAAAGGATGTCAGGTGGCTTGATCAGGAAGTTTTTACCAGTTTTGACTAAATGTGGGTATTATTGAAATAAGGTTGAGCAGGATCAAGAATTGAGAATGATCACACACTTGGATAACTTGAAGACATGACATATAATGCCCAGAACTCATGAATAGCATTCCTTCCTCAATGCGATGACATTGTGATGGCTCACTCCAAGTGTGACACTAAAGATACACTTTGTGACAATAGTGATGAAACTTGTGCGACAATACTTGAAACTTTGGAAATGAGTAAGATACGTGTTTACATGATGATAAAAACTAATTATCAAAAATATTACCCCTCGAAACACACAAAAAAATAGCTTTTATACAATGTGTGGCACTTACCGTGCTAATAGAAAACCCTTGCAATTTGGGAAGAAAATTGCATACGAAACTTGTGATATGTGAAAGATAGTGAAGGAGACACACGTAAAAACAAAGATAAAATGAAAGAAACACTCATTAAGGTGAAATAAATCAAAAGCAATTTTCATAAACATGAAAATGACAATTGCAAAGTTGAAAGTGCACAAAAAGTGACAGTTGGAGAAACTCATCAAAATAGAAGTATCATCACAAAAAAGTGAGAGACTATCAATTGGGAGTGCACATTGACTGTCTACATACGTTTAACATTGCACATGCACTGTTTTGATGGACTGTGCTTGTTCTGTTCAAGCTTACATAAAAGGACGGGATCATGAATTTGTTGCATATTGAGCATGTGTGACTAGGTGACTTCGACACATACAATCCACGAATGGAGATCAAAAGAATCAATAGGCCAAGAAGCGACTATAAAATGGTTAATCACAAGATCCATAGTTATCTCCAAAATTGAAGTGTAGATAAAATTTTTGAGGGTGTTTTCATAGTGACAACACTTGATGACACACTGGTAGAACTCCAACTTCTCTGCCTTGGTCAAATATTTTGTACAGGATCTAGTTTCTTAGGGAGTATTGATTCATCATTTGGATTACCTCGGCTTCCCCATTTACCCGTGTATAAACATATTACCCTTCGTTCCTCGTCAATTGAACACAAACATAGAGCCAACGATATTATAACATTTCAAGACATGAGAAGGGTAATGTATCATTTGAGATTTATATTTTCATAGTATAATTTTTCATCTATGGTGTTGCTACGCTACCAGAAAGCCTAGATAGTACCTTGATAGAGCCACTTTAGGAACAAAAACTTCACTCCGCTACCAACAAGCATGGAAAGTACCCCAGTGGAGTTGCTTTCTTGACCTCCCTATGTAGGAAACCTTTATCTTCTTTCTCCCTTTATTTATTTTATTTTATATGGGATTGTGCATCAAGACTTATTCATTTTAGGAGTGGAAGAGGGACCTTGACTTATTGAGGGTAGAACATGTTGTTCCTTTAGAGAAGCATATGTAAAACCTCTGATCTTGGTTTTATAATTCATATTTTCCCCTTGTACTTCTCTACTTGATTGGGTCAACATGGAAAACACTAAAACATAAAGAACCTCAGCGTAAGCATGAGGTTTCTAGAATAGACACAAATATCATGGTTTGACACATTTCTTTCCCCATGCAAGGATTGTAGTTTCCGTCAGAAAATCATCGACTAAAGGATAACCAAGACAGAGGATAAAGGCTAAAGGTTAGCCAAATTTTCGAGTGTCACAAAGCCCTTTTCTATTTTTCCAGATTATCTATCGAGCCCAAATGGGACACCCTTCCTGAAAAGTATTATTAAACAAAACATTAAAGAAGAGACAAGACACAATAAAAACCAAAATCAAAGGGACAAAGAAAATGTGGTAGCCAAAAAGAGGGTGGAAGACAAAAGTTACAAAGCACAAGAGAGACTACCGAAAATGAGTGCAAGATGAGTGAAAAAGGGTGAAACTAAAATTCAGGTAGACCTAGTCCTATCCTAAACAAATAGAACGTTAGGGTCAAGGGTAATGAAACTTCCAGTGAAGCCACCGTAGTTGTTCCCGACCTACAATCACAATGACACAACCAATTAAAATTGATATAAAGCAATATGCAATAGAAAAGGTAAGATCTCAAAGAACTTGCACAAAAAGTGGAAGGTCTTGCATGTTGATGAAAGTATGTGTCACAACCACTACTTCTAATGAGTTCAAATTCTTACCTTTTCAACGAAGACCATAGTTAAACAAACCTAGGAAGCTCCTTCCGAACGTATCTTCATCTGCATTGTGCTTCTTATCAGGCACAAGGAAAGATCAAAACCTATTATTTGTGACAGAGCTTTCCAAGTGGGACTGATCCAACCATTTAGTGATTGGATCATAAAATTCAAAACAGTCCTCTTGAGAACCCTGAAATCTTTGAAAATATTCATTTTTAATTAAAAGCGTGGGGTTGGGATGAGAATCTTGCGAGGGAAAATGGGTCTTATCATATTCAGTAGGCATGCCAAGATGGTGAGGGCCTAATACAAACATCAATAAAGGCTGAAGTGCCTCAAGTTCCTAACAAGTACTAGAATAATGATATGTTAAACCATAAGGATCAAATAATGTAGGAAAACTATCATTGGATGTGTTGATGGGAAAATGATATGTTAAATGACAATAATTAGAGTGAGAACCATGATTAGATGGGCTAAAGAATCAGATTCCTAGTTAGTAGTTAACAAAGATAAATCAATTTGAATAGCTCTACGAATGCTCTTAACAATAGAACCAACTTCCTCACTTGCCGAAAATGACAAACAATTTTCTTGTAACTGGTGACAAATTGTTAAAGCATCACAATCATCAAAATAATTGAAAAGGAATGCTAGCATAAAAATCAAATGAAACCAGTCAAGATGTAATGGATGAAAAGGAGGAACTTGATTGAAAAAATAACTCAAGCACTTGCTAAAACTCAAGAGGATTTGTAGTGTCATCAATACATTCACAACATATACTAGGAGTTGATTATCCACCATAGCACTCAACAGATATGAACTCTTCGTCCAAAGGTAATATTCAAATTGATCAACTTCATGATTTTGTGCATTTATGAAAGGTATAGAATCAAAATCTAAATTTGATATAAGATATTTGCATGAGGATGAACTAACTACAGTAGTATGATTAGAGACTTGATATCGACAAATAGAAAATTGTAGCGAGAGATCCCTTAAAAAATGAAGAATAAGTTTGTATCTAGTGAAAAAATACAAATGAAAGAATTCAATGAGAAAATATAGATTTGACATGGCTTAGGAATTTTACCAAGATCACGAGAACCTGACAAAACCATAAAAAAAGTTGAAGTGCCTCGACTTCTTGACAAGTTCCAAAAATTTGAAAAGATAGATAAGAACATTTTATGGACTGAGTCGGATCGCAAATTACATGTGAACAACTATTGTTGATTATGTTAACAAGAACATCATTATATGGATGGAAGCTATCTACATCACTGGTTTGATCAATTTCTTTAACTTCAACAAATAGATTAATCAACTCATAATATTGTTGTAATCGCAAGTCTGAGGATGGATGGACTGGAAAAATATTGTAATCACACTAATTCTCAAAGTGCCCACATACAAAACAAGAGATGATAAGGGATGGAATGGATATTCTATAATTTCATCGATTTCTTCTTTATCATGGATATTATCGCTATCCTATGTCATTTCAAGATTCAAACCATGAGATAACAAACTTGAAAATCATGAATAATTTCCATCACAAGTTGATGCATTACAAACAGTAGAGCACAAAGGATAGGGAGGTGAAGAGGAAGAAGTGTTCATAATAAAATCTTCTTTGACCAAAACATATTTTGTATCTGAATATTTCGAAAAAAAATTCCTTGAGATGTTGAAATATCAGGTGGAGCACTTGGGAATTCATCATTATATATATTAGTGACATCATCCTCATCAGAATGATTTTTTCCCAAGACCTGAGATTGAGCAGAAAAATTGATCGCATTTGATTGACTACTAAGATTACCAGATTCAATATCAACCAAGAAAGAGGAAAAACCATCTTCACATAGAGGATTTTGAAAAATAAAAGAGAGGTTGAAAGAATATTCACCCTTCTCCTCTACCTATGAAATTTCACTACCTTGCACCTATTCACTGCTTGGATTTAGAACAGATTGATTAGGAAGACTGAGGGAGAAGGGGTCATGATAAAGAGATGGTAGAGTGTTGGGAAGTGGACCCCCTCATAGCAGGGTTTTGGGGTTGAAAGGCAAAGTTTTGGTCAAGATAATGAAAAGACCCTGCGAAATGTGGGTGCAGAGCACGAGAGTCTAAGGTTGTCCGCCCTAAAATAATGTAATTTAATATAAGTTGTGTCGTCCAACCCATGGTCCACAAACCATGGGATTGTATAAATAGAGCAAGGATCTAAGTGTAGAGACACTTCGAATTTTTGGGGGGATAAGACAGTATGTGTCGATGAAAGAATAATGTGGAGTCTGTAAGTTTGAGTCTTGGGTTGTAGTAGTAGACAGAAGGCTCTGCAGCTGAGTGCGCAGAGGCCTAGTAGAGTCCGCAGCTGAGTGCCCAGACCCCTGCAGCTGATTGTGTAAGGTGGAGTTGGGTTTGTATTGTACTAAACTTGTAAAGGATTATTAATAAAGCTAAGTTGATTCAGAATATTGTGCATCTGTTTGTAGATCTGGGTTTCTATGTGCTGGTTATCTTTATGCATTTATATGTTTTTGGTTACATGCACTTATCTGAAAGTAAATAAGCCATAAGAACATTGGGCTCACACACTCTAATTTAAAGCACTAATATATTAGCTCAGTACAAGATCAAGATCAGAATAATATTGTATTCACAAAGGCGTGCAGAGGAAGTGAAGAATAGACATTTGTGTGGTGCAGTGCAGCATGCAGGTTAGGATCGTGAACCTTTAGAAACTTCATCAAGACATCCCTAAGGTGTGGAAACCTAGTTCCAACACCCTCCCTTACTACCTCGGGTGAGACCTCATTCCGTGCTCTGTAGACTATTGCCGAAAGGGATGGTAGTACAGGGATTTGCTTGGCTAAACTCATTGTTGAACCCGGGTCAAGCCCCAAGTAGCCAACAAATGGTTCCGTTGCTGGGACTAGAATCTACCTAAGGGATGTATGATGTCAGAACGCTAGAATCCAATGAAGAATGAAATTGAAGATTGGTTGGACCAAAATATTCATGAGTTCTTGACACAGGGAAATAGAAATCCATAATTATCTGAGAAAAGGTGATTAGATCGCTACATGTATATGGAAATCCACGAGATTTTCTTTTCATCCTTTCCTTGAGAACTATATGAGTGGATCAGAAGATTAGCAGACAATCAGGGAAGGGTAAGCTCGACCAACCCATAGTGTGGACTCCGGAAGTACTGCACAGACTAGAGGCATCAGAAGACAAGATCGTGAGAGTTGTCGACCACTAGCTCGACCAAATAATAGGGGGATTTATCACTAAGTTCACGATAGACACGACTATGAGCTATAGTGAAGCAGAATGATGTTTCCTCAAAGGACCGCGAGGTAAGTATATTAGATATTTGAATACCTGGATTAAGATGTTGTTATGTGAATAACGGGTTATGTGAATACATTAATGTTTGGAACGATAGGGAGCGAGAAGATCTACAAAGGCAGCGTGGAATTAGGAAATAGTCCATTAATTTCACCTCCATGAGAGAGCGGGGAAGAGCTCCCTTGGGTCTCTATGAGAAGTGCGGTCAGCTTCATAGGCAGCGCATTCCGTAGTTACCGCCTCCACCCATGCCACCGCTCGTTTTTCCTCCCTCACCTCCATCTCCAACCACTCCACCTCCACCACCCTCACAGTTTAGCATGGCAAGTGCGATCAAACTACCCATATTTAGAGGAGTAGGGAATGAAGATCCGGACCAGTTCTAGTTCATGGTGAGAGCAAAATGGGAAGGGCAAGGGGTTATGGATGATAACATTAAGAAAGCTACATTGGTGAGCACACTACAAGATCGCGCACTGACGTGGTATATTAAGCACTCTAGTGACCACCCAAACGCAGGGCTAGTAGAGATCCAGAATGCGTTGAATAGGGAATTCAGCTGGCCGAAGTTCGAGAGACAGTCAATCATTGGGTTCAAAGAGATCGTGATGCTCCTAGGCGAGACCCCTTGGGATTTGGATCAGTGGCTTAAGTGTACAATTTGTGAGACTAATATGATGCTCATGGATGCACAACATTGCACATGGTTTGTGGCATCCCTAACACTGCACTTGAGGATGACGTTGTCACAACAAAAGCTTTCAACCCAGGCTGAAGCATTGGAAATGGCGATGAAGTTGCATGAGACCCCGATACAAGATTCTGGGTTGGGAGTTCAACAAATCCCCGTGCAACTATAGAACCTATGCTTGGAGATGCAAAGTTTGAAGTAGGATAGGGCACCATGGCCAGAAGTGCACAAGGAAGTATGGTGTGTAAAATGCAAAGGCCAGGGCCATGACAAGGATCACTGTCCAATATTCACGCACCATTTGGCAGGAGGGGGGCCAATGCCATTAAGGCCAAAAGCACAAGTAGGGCCCTGCGTGATGCCTAACCTATGGTGCACGATCTGCCAGATAGGGGAAAAACATAATACAGACAATTGCCATTTACTGTAGAAGTATACACCGATGTTGCAACTACTATTCTATATTTTTTCCAGGTCAGTAGGCCACGACAAGTGCAATTATCACAATTACGAGCTAATGATGGATCAGACCCTAGCCTATTGGATGCAGACAAGGATGCGAGCCCTCGACCCAGTGGCGGGGATGGCGTGCACTAGATTTCAAGGCCAAGGTCGAGGATGAGGAGGAATGGGACCAGGAAGGGGCCGCTGACAGTTGATTTTTTACAATTATGGAGGACTTGGGCACTAATCCTGCAATTGTCCTAACTTGACACGAATATCTTGTTCGTACTGAGCTCAGTTTGATCATGAACCAGTGGATTGTCCGATGTTGATCACCTAAATGCGTGAGAAAGTGGTACTCCAGCTGCCCCTGACTCAGAATATCCAAATGATGAGGCCTAAACCACGCAAAGAAGACCCAATTGTGAACATGATGCTTAGAAGCAATGCGATCATAGGGGAAGATAAGGGGAATCAACCCATGGAAGATACATGGGTTCATAAGGTTCCCGAGAAGGAACCTTAGTTTTACTTAGAATGCACCAAGGAGACTTTCGTGGACGCTAAGAAGAGCTTCATGGAGGCCTCCACTTCAGGTAGTATTGATCAACCAGAGCCAAGAATGGATCCTTCCATGCTTACTACCTTTCTAGAGATGTGCATGAAACTACTGCGCGACAACAAGGTTGTTAAAGGACTACATGAACTGATCATTGGGTGTGCGGGATCAGGAGAATTGTGTTCCGTCTGAAAAATGGGGAAGCATGCATGGCATACTGGAAGAGAAATGTAGTTGACTGCACAGATTGGAGAATATGAAATGGATTAGGTAATCCTAGATCTTGGTTCGGACGTGAATATCTTACCAAACCAGACATGGGAATGCATGGGTAGGCCCACGTTGCAGTGTTCCCCTATTCAATCAAGAATGGCGAACCAATAGAATATTTTCCCATGGGGAGGTTGCAAGGAGTAACAGTTGATATTGAAGGCATGAGCACACAGACGAACTTTGAAGTGATAGAGATTATCAATGACAACAATCCCTATCTCGCATTGTTAGGAATAGACTGGGCTACCAATATGAATGGATTCATCAACCTGAAAATGCATAAGATGATATTCAAGAAGAAGTCATTACGCGTAGTAGTCTTTTATATACTTAGGGGGGATAATATGGGGTACAAAGGGAGGTACCCAAGGGAATAATGTAATAATGTAATGGGCCCATGGTATTAGATAGATGGTATTGAGGGAACCATGGTAATGACCCATGGTAATGTATGTATGAGGCTATATATAGGCTATAGACTCTACATGAGAGATGTCAAGGAATATTGTATGAAATGCATATGGCTTGTGGGTGTTCTCCTTCCTTAAGGAGTGAATGTATGGTGTTGCCCTACTTTAGGGTTTTGAGTAATAAAGAAATCATTTCTACTATTTCTTCTTCTTGTTTTTGGTTATTTGTACTCTCATATATTTTTGGCCAGATAATAACAAGTGGTACAGAGCAACTTTCTTGGGCAAAAGTGGAGATTTTTTTTTTTTTTTAGGAACTTTCTCGGGTGGCGAGTTTGCAGATAATATATGTATATTTTGGGGGAAAATATGCAAAATATAATTGTAGATATGGATTCTTTGTGAAAAAATACCCGATTTCAAAAAAAAAACGGCTGAATCGGAGTTCGGATGAAGGAGATATCGCTGATCTAAAAATCAATGGTGTTGTAGACAATTTTTCAGGGCAGCGAGTTTGTGGCACAGAATTGGACACCTTGGTGCAAGATCTACAAAATCTAATTGCATATCTAGATTCTTTGTGAAAAAATACCTGATTTAAAAAAAAAATCAGTCGAATCGGAGTCCGGATGAGGGAGATATCGCTGATTTAAAATCAACTCTTTTTTTCAGAATTTTTGGTGACGATGAGAGAGTTGCAGCGCAGATCTAAAATTCCAGTGCCTGGATTGGGATTTCTATCACATGGACAGATGCAGAATGGTTGTTCCATTTATGAAACTAGGTCATAATAGGGATTCTGAGCAATATTGACTAAACTATGACAATTTCAAATTTTCGCCAAGTAAGTGATTTTTTTCAAAACACCCTTCATGGTGATTCTATATTTTATAGGAAAAGATGATGGTTATACTATTGAAAAATACATAAAAGAAATAAAGTCAGTATGGGGCAAAAATTGGAAATTTTGGGTAGTGTACCAATTTAAAGATGAGGCTTACAGATGGTGGAAATCAATTTACAACATGCAGTTGTCTGAACTTTTGGATAAAGAATTTGAAAAACTCCTTTTGGACAAATGGCCTCAGGCTAGAAAACAAGATAAGGGGAAACATGTGGGGTGATTTCCTACTAGTATATCCTTATTGCAAGTTCATGGATTGATTCAGAAGGAGAAAATCATTATGTCTATAAATCCGAGTTGCAAGCAAAATCTCATAAATGTCAACTTGGCAAAAAAATTGCAAGTGCTAGAAAAACACATTGATAACACACAAGTTGATGATGAGGATGTTCAAGTTTATAAGGATTTGAAGCTTTCTATGGATAAGTATGTGTTGCATGGCGATTTTTATACTTCAGATATGGATAACATGGATGTTGTTTTGGGATATCTTTGGATGAAATCTGTGGGTACTATCAATATTAATGTGCAGAAGAAATCCCTGAAGCTCTGGTATCAAAGGAAGAAAATTACATTGCAGGATATTTCTATTAAGACCCAAGCAGAGACTATGAAGGCAGAAGCACAAATCTCTAAGGACACTTACACATCAGATGATGAGCAGTTGATGGTCGACAATCAAACACAAATAGAGGTTGAAGCAGAAAAGGTTACAGGTGCTGACACATCAGAAGAGGGCTCAGTGGTTGAAGTAATATTGGAAGATAAGACATCACAGCAGGCACCACAACATGCACTAGATAATATTCAGGCTCCAGTAAGGGGTGAATTAAGGAAAAATACACTGTGGGTTAAAACTTCAACATATCATCACCCATATCACCCCACAAGACAACAACCAATAAGATGGAAACTAATTAGCCACAAGGACAACAACCCCCGCATGGCAGATAGAGAGGAGCGAAGATCCACCTACTACACATCAACATAGAAGAGCTGCCACAGTCAACTTCCATCTCAAGCGAGCGAGGCACTAGCAAGATCGAGGGTTCACCTTTCTCCTGGATGGCTAGATGCACATGCATGGTACCAGTGGACTACTCTTTTGAGTAGATCTTATTATTTGTGTTCTTCCCATGTTTCGGGGACGAAACATGTTAAGGGGGGTGGAATTTAATATACTTAGGAGGGATAATGTGGGGTACAGAGAGAGGTACCCAAGGGAATAATGTAATAATTTAATGGGCCCATGGTATTAGATAGATGGCATTGAGGGAACTATGGTAATGACCCATGGTAAGCATATAGATCTAGGCACTACCATCACAAAACATTTTGGCGAATAATATATACTTAGGGGGGATAATATGGAGTACAAAGGGAGGTACCCAAGGGAATAATGTGATAATGTAATGGGCCCATGGTATTAGATAGATGGTATTGAGGGAACCATGGTAATGACCCATGGTATTGTATGTATGAGGCCTATATAGAGGCTATAGACTCTACATTGAGAGATGTCAAGGAATATTGTATGAACATGCATATGGCTTGTGGAGTGTTCTCCTTCCTTAAGGTAGGGAAACACCATACATTCACTCCTTAAGTAAGGAGAACACTCCACAAGCCATATGCCTATTCATACAATATTCTTTGACATCTCTCAATGTAGAGTCTCTAGCCTCTATATAGGCCTCATACATACAATACCATGGGTCATTACCATGGTTCCCTCAATATCATCTATCTAATACCATGGGCCCATTACATTATTACATTATTCCCTTGGGTACCTCCCTTTGTACCCCATATTATCCCCCCTAAGTATATAGCATAGTCCCGTTAGACCCAGCCGAAGGAGCGCGATACACTGAACTAGTGCGCGATGATAGCGACGATGAGCTGGATTGTATTTACAAAATAACTGTACGAGACCAGGATTGGGTGAATCCAACTGTAGATGGGAGAATCTTGTGGGAGCGTGGAAGCTCCTGCAATTTGGATTTGAATGAGGAGGTGGAACAATGGCAGTGACCTTATCAGTTGAACCCAAAGTATAAAGAAAAGGTCCATGACGAATTAAACAAAATGCTCGCAGTTGGAATTATTGAACTAGTGGAAGAATCTGATTGGGTGAGTCCTATGGTAGTGCAGGAGAAGAAACAAAAGGGTGAAATTAGAATATGCATGCACCTCAGAAAGCTTAACGATGCCTGTGTTCACGATCCATTCCCGACACTATTCATAGATGAAGTATCAGAAAATGTTTACGGTCAGGAAGCTTACTCATTCACAGATGGCTTCTCATGATACCATCAGATCAAGATCACGCCAGAAGATAGGAGTAAGACAACCTTCGCAATAGAATGGGGTTGCTTTCAGTACACCGTGATGCCCTTTCGGCTGAAGAATGCCCCAACGATATTTTCACGCATAGTAGTGCCCGTGTTCAAGGAATAAATCCACAAGTTCTTGGAAGTCTATCTGGATGATTGGACTGTTTTTGGGTTAGTTAAACACCATATAGCGAGCTTACGTTTGATGTTGGATACCTGTTGCCAACACCAGATTGTGCTGAAACTTCAAAAGTGCACCTTCCTCATTCCCTTTGGAAACTTGCTAGGCCATGTGGTCTGCAAACAAGGCCTAATGGTGGACCCTATGAAGATTGTTGTTATTCTGAATTTAGAGGTGTTGTGAAGTGTCAAACAACTACACGGTATGTTGGGGAACACGGGTTACTATAGAAAATTTATTAAGAGCTATGCCCAAATAATAGTGCCAATGGAAAAAATATTGAAAAAGGACGCTAAATATTGTTGGAATGATGATTGTATGAAAATTTTGGATGTTCTCAAGGAGAAACTAGCATCCGCTCCCATCCTGGTCTTCCCAAAATGGGATGTAGAATTTCATGTACCTGTTGCTGCCTCATGTATAGCGTTGGGAGCTGTACTCACGTAGGAAGGCACGGAAGGCGTGGATCACTTAATCGTGTTTTCAAGTCGGTGGTTGTCCAAAGCCAAAAATAACTACTCTACTACTGAGCACGAAGAGTTGGCAATGGTATACACGCTCCAGAAATACTTACACTATTTACTTGGTAAGGAATTCAAGATGTATACTGATCATTCCACATTTAAATACTTGGTGAGCAAGCCTGTGTTCGGGGGGTGCATCTGTAGATGGTTTTTACTGTTTTGAGAATATTACTTTGAGGTCATCGTCAAGCCCAGACACCTAAATGTATGGCTAGATCACTTGTCCCGAATTGAGACCAGCAAGGAGCCAACAAATTTGGAGGATGGCCTACCTGACACACAACTTTTGTCGTGCGCATCGCAGATGGTCATTTCGAAGATATAATCCATTTCTTAACCATAGTGACTACACCAGAGGGATACTTAGTCCAATAGAAGAAATAATTGGTGGTGCACGCGGTGGACTTTTCTGTCATTGCGGGGCACCTATACAAAATGAGAAATGATGAGATATTCAGAAGATATGTACCTAAATTTGAACATGGAAAGATCCTCGTGGAAGCACATGGGGGGGTTGTAGGAGGACACTATGTAGGACGCGCGACAACACAAAAGATTCTTCGCGCGGGGCTATGGTGGCCAACCCTGCACCAAGATTCAAAAGCACACTGTCAGGCTTGCGACATATGTCAAAGGACTGGAAAACCATTGCGAAGGGACGAGATGCCACTCAATCCTTAGATGACACTACAACCATTCAAAAAATGGGCAATTGACTTTGTGGGGCCGATCAAACCTTAAGGAAAGATAGGTGCACGCTACATCATTACTGTGACAGAGTACCTGACTCGATGGGCAGAAGCATAACTAGTTAAGGACTGCAAAGCCACTACAGCTGCGAAATTTTTGTTCAATAATGTGTTGATACGGTTTGGTTGCCCAAAAATCTTAATGAGTTACCGCAGAATGCACTTCCTAAATGAAACCATCATCACACTCATCGAGGAGTTCCGGGTGTATCATCAGCAAAGTACACCATACCATCCGCAAGCCAATGGGACAATAGAAGCATTCAATAAGATATTAGAGATTGCATTGACCAAGGTATATAATGTGCAAGCGAAATGATTAGGACCTACGCATACCTGCCTTGGCATACAAAACCACATGCAAAAAACTGATGGGTCAAACACCCTTTCGGTTAGCCTATGGCACGGAAGCAGTCATTCCAATGGAATACATTGTACCCAGTTTGTGAATAGCAGCATTTACAGACATGTCGGACCACGATGCCTTGGAAGAAAGGCTCGTGCAACTGGAAGAACTCAAGGAAGAATGGTTTCTGGTAGGATTCCATCGTCAGGTATAGAAACAACACAAGAAAGGCTGGCACGATCACCATATCAAGTTGCGCAAATTCAAGGTAAACGATTTAGTGTTGTTGTATGACAGCAAGTTTGAAAAATTTCCTGGAAAATTCCAAATGCATTGGTTGGGATCCTACGTAGTAAAAGAGGTCATAGATGGAGGTGTAGTCCAGCTAGTCAAACTTAATGGAGAAACCCTCCGAGGAAAGGTAAATGGCAGTCGCCTGAAGCCCTACATGGTGGGCCAGCTATCTGACTAACAAAACAAAGCACAATCTTCGCGACTCGAGAAGCTGGACAGAGGTGCGGGACTATAAACACAAGTACTAGAAGCCGGCATCAGAGTAAACACAAGTACTAGAAGCCGGCATCATAGTAGAGAATCAAGTCAGATGTAAATAATGCAGAAGTAGGAAGGGAGCAGACCTAGTAGATGGCAGCACAGTGCGCTGCGGACCTTCATGTAGCTTAAGAACAATTGGAAGGGCTTCTTACCAAGATTGTCATGCAGTGACTCAGGATGAGTCACGATGATTGTGTTGGGGGCATTTTGGGCAGTGGATCCCCCCATAGTAGGGTTTTTGGGCTAAAACCCCGAGTTTTGGTCAAGATAATGTAAAGACACCGCGAAATGCGAGCTCAAAGCATGAGAGTCTAGGGTTGTCTACCCTAAAATAATGTAATTTAATATAAGTTGTGATGGCCTACCCATGGTCCGCGGACCATGGGATTGTATAAATAGAGCAAGGCTCTAAGTGTAGAGATAGTTCAAAGTTTTGGGGGGATAAGAAAGTATGTGTTGATGAAAGAATAATGCGGAGTCTGTAAGTCCTAGTATTGGGTGCTAGTAGTAGATAGAAGGCTTCGCAACTGAGTGCATGGACCCCTGCAACTAAGTGCACAGGGCGGAGTTTGGTTTGTATTGTACTAAACTTGCAAAGGATTATTAATAAATCTAAGTTGATTCATAATATTGTGCATCTGTTTGTAGATCTAGGTTTCTATGTGTTATTTATCTTTATGCATTTATATGTTTTTGGTTACATGCACTTATCTAAAAGAAAATAAGCCATAAGAACATTGGTCTCACACACTCTAAGTTAAAGCACTAATATATTAACTCAGTACAAGATCAAGATCAGAATAATATTGTATTCACAAAGGCGTGCACAGGGAGCGAAGGATAGACAGCCACGCGGCACTGTGCAGTGCATAGGTTAGGATCACAGACCTTGAAAAACTTCATCAATACATCCCTAGGGTGCAGAAACCTAGTTCCAACACCCTCCCATACTACCTCAGGTGAGACCTCAGTCTACGCTCCGCGGATTGTTGCCAAAATGGCCCGTAGTACCAGGATTTGCTTGACTAAATTCACTGTTGAACCTGGGTCAGGTCCTAAGAAGCCAACTTAGAGGATGCCATGTATTCAAATCAGATTCAAGATTTAAATTATGAGTAATAATATCATCGAGAGGAATGGATAAATTAGTCTTCACCGTAGGATTCATGAACCATTCTGAGATTTCCTCCATGGGAGCTAAATCATGAAAAGTGGAAAGATGATGAGAAGATGGATTAGGAATTTGATTTTCATATTTCCCAACTTCATTATCATCTCAAGGAGGCAACCACATCAGAACTAAAAAAGGAACAAAAGGAATAATATGTTCCTCCTTTGAAATTAGGGGTGTCTCATGGATTACAAGAGTTGGGGAAGAAGAAACATTAGCTGGTTTGGGTTCACCATGCAAAGAGATATGGACCAAATGCTCAAACTTCTATTAAAATAAATCCAAATCCATCTCTTCTTCAAGAAATTCATAACAGAGGTGAAGGAATTGATTAGAGAAATAATTAATTGATTCATTAGTCTTCATTCTTAGATGATTAATCATTTTATAAACATCTTGGTAATCATACCTTCAAATTCTAAATGAATCTCCTTAATGATGTGTTCAAGAGAATGAATGGAAGTAGGTGGTAGAGTGTGACAACATCAAATAACTCGACCTTCAAGGGTGAGGAAGAAGATAATACAAGCCACATGTTTACAATCAATTTAATAGTATTCATAAAAATTAAGGAAAAGAGATGAATGCTCGAAAATGGATGTATCACCCTCACCATCAAACTTCAGTTGAGACAAGTCATGGAGGGACTCATCAGGGATTGAAATTTCATCAGGGTAAAGGCTATAAAAACACCCCGGGAATATGATATGAGGATGAGTCATTTCAGATAAGGGGTTCCAAACAAACTCAACTGGCACAAGTTATCATCCGTCGCTCCTTCTAGCACCATTTTGTTAATGGTGTTGGAAATTCGTCATCCAAGGGGGTCTCCCTGATATGAAGTCCCAATTAGATCTCACATTGTTTGGAATAAGAGCCCCATATATAATATCGTCCCGACTACCATATATTCTTACAAATTTTCTTTTCCTTTATTTGTTAGGAAAGGGAGAAGTGTGTATGTTCCTTTAAAAAAAGAAGTGAGTCTGCCTAGTGAATGTTCAGTTGCTTGTGCACTAAGGTTCTCCTACTATAGGGAGAAATAAAAGTAAGCCTCTAAGAGAGAGGTAATAGTACGACCCTAGTAGAGACACACATAGATAGGAAAGAATCATCTAACATCAAGTGATATAGTCCACACATATGCAATGATTGTTATAACCATTACAACACATTCTCAATGTGATCAACACTAAAATAATTGAAATAGTTCAACCACATCAGTACAACTAAAAGAAAACATGAATCATAAACATTTACATAATAGTCTTAAATCCACAATCCATGCATGAAAACATGTTGGCCATGAAGCTTCAAGTATTAATTAAAAGTGCCAATATACATTGATACAATGAACGTCACTAGCTTCAATGGTGGAGTATTGGAGCCATTGCTTACTCCCAAAAAGTGTTAAATCTATCTCTGTGATTTTTTAGAGGTGAAACTAAGGTGAAAATTAATTTTCATGAGCAATGAGGGTGTATATATAACAAATGTGGGGATCCTTCACCTCCCTTATGACTCTTGTACTACCCCACATGATTGTTTGATTTCTTAATGACCTCTCCTACATGACTTTTCACATTACATGGATGACTCTTGGACTTCCACTTTACATTACATTTCTCCAGTATTGGATTTACATAATCCAAAAAATGATGTGGAATATGATGACTCATGACATGACATGACATAATAGTGATGACATGGGAATGTCAAGCCACTATTTTCTTCTTTTTCTTCAATAAGAGATGTATTTAATACTTCATCTTCATGATAGATATGATTTGTTTTTCATATACTCCCTCCAAAGGTTGTGAATCAATATGAATTCTTCATGCAATCTTGATCATTTGTCTTTTATTGTGCATTGGTGTTCCTTTGTCTTCTCACCTGATGATCATCTTATCTCTTCAGCTCCATAGGTGTCTTCTACCATGGTATCCTTCTCATTTTCCTCCATCATCATCATGACATGATAATATATAATACCTGCAACTGAAATCCACTCTTGACAAGTTGAAATCATCCCAAGAACTCTTTATCTAACATGTTTCAGGAAATCACTAGTTAGGGTTGGAATCATGTGACAGGTTGAGTAATTCACTCAGGGATTGTGCAGTTCTAGAGGACAAGGTCTAGGATTGAGGCTTGAGACTGTACAATGTGTAGTTTAGGATGGTTAGGGTCAAAGGATGTAATGGTTGAGGGACTATGGAGCTCAAGGAAAGGGCTTGATTCACAAGGTTTCCCAATTCCCAGTTATGGAATGACATACTTAAGGAGATGCATAGTTGAGAGACTATGGATGTCAACCTTGAGGTTTCCCAATTAGAAGTTCTTAGAGGCTAGGTTACGTGAATATGCAGTTAAGGGGTTCAAGGAGGGAGGCTTAGCAATTTAATGCTGATTTTTCCTACTGCACAACTAGGGAGGAGAGCAGGCTAAGTGATTGCTTAGGTCAAGAGTTCAATATTAAGGCTTGAGGATATAGATTGCACAATGCATATTTCAGGCTAGGATGGAGAGAAATATTGCATTGTTCTAGAGCTAAGCGGTTGGGCTTGAGAATTTTGATTGTGCAGTGTATAGTTCTAGGAGGCATAAACTGCACATTATGTGGTGCCAAGAGGTAAGGTTTCTTCTTGAGGACTATGTTGGCATTATGAATTAAGGGTTGTCCGTGATGGAAACCTACCTGATGAGTTTTCCTTAATGAAAAGATGAATGTAAACCTACTTATTGAAGATATATACAAGGTGTGATAGAGCGTTTTACAGATGTGATAGAGTGTTTTGATAAAGGCATAGTAGTTCAGAGGTAGAGGTACGCTAAATTTGAAAGTTCAAGAAGTATACGTGGGTTGTATTAAGCAAAGTTGCATACACATGCGAGTATGAAGAAGAAAAGGCACATACAGTTTCTGCACCATAGTATTCTAAATACCAAGGATCATTACCATGGTATTTCCCTGTGGTATTGAGCCTAGTAATGGTTGTTTTGATCCTGTCTAATAAAATCATCAGCTGTAGTATGGTTTTGACCTATAGTATTAAAAAGGGCTAAACTATATAAGGTGATGAAGATCAGTGTGTGTGCAAGGTGTGCAAGTGTGAAAGTGATCGAAATCTTATGAATAATTAGATCTCAAGAAAATATGCATGTTATGGGCTATTGATGCTTTACTTGATCTAAATTAAGTATGCAACTGGGAGTTTGATGGTGGATCAAATCCAATAGATTTGAGATGACAGTCATGATTATGAGATGATTTGTTTTGTGGATTTGAGACTTCTGTGGTGTAATATTTTTGATTCAGACATCGCAGATTCCACAGTAATAAGATTTTTCTGCCAACGTAATAAGATTCCACAGTAATAAGATTTGTTTTGTGTTAATGCATGATTTTTATATGTATACCAAGATCTGGGTATGTTTGAGGTTTTGTGTTGTAGTGAAGATTTGACTCTGAATTTGAAGATCTATACATGGGTTATATAACCTACAAGATGCCTACACACATGGATGTGTTTCTAGTAAGTTTCGTACATGTGGGTTTGGTTCCTGAAAAGCACATACACATGTAGATATTCTTTGAAGAAAGCACATACATAAAGTACGGTTTTGACGAAATGGATGTCTTATCAATTTTATCAATTATGATGTGTTTTTGTTGTCTATCAATGAAGTTTTCTTGATGATTTGGGTTTAAACAATGATGGTTTGATTGTAGATTGATTGATTTAATAATGTTGATATTACTTTCTCATTTTGATTGAAGATTAGAAATAGTTCTATGATAGGTTCAAAATTTTGTAGTAGATCTGACTATGATTCAGTGTTTGTTTCAGAATGAAGGTTGTTCATTTTTTAGTTTTTAGAAGTTTAAGATATGTACGCGAGTATGATTCATGAAAGTCGCATAAAAATGTGGGATTTATACTATAAAGTAGTGTATATAATTTTATAGATGGCTGATAAGGGTTTGGAATAACAGAATTTGTCTTCTGTGATATACAATATGACATCTAATATTCTGGTGATTTGACTGATTGGTTGAGTTTTGATTGAGTTTTAGTTTATTGGGTTTCAATGATTGGTTGATTCAATTGTGTCAGAGTTGGATAATTAGTTATATTTTGAGATTGATATTGATTTTAAATGTTGGTAGTGGGTCCAGTCAGAAAATTTGATGAAACATGGCCTACAAGTTATGATGTGTTAAAGAAGGTGGATCTAGTACGAAAATTTATGAAAAGTGGTCCTTGGAGTTGAGGGAGGTTGAGCTTCCTTCCAGTGGTAGTTGGTAAATTAGATCATGGGTTTAGAGCTCCCATCCAGTAGTAGGTAGAGAACGAGTGAAATTTGTAGCATTATGCAGGTTGGTGCCTACATACTCGTACACGTTTACATCAGTACAAGAGCTAGGGAGTTGAAGCTCCCTTCTAGTAGGAGCTGGAGAATGAGCCAAGGTTGTAGCCTTCTACAGGTGGGTGCCTACATACTAGTATGAGTCTGCACTAATACAACATTGTAAAAATATTTTCTTCATATTAAAAGAAGACAAAGATGACAACAATAGGTGGTTTCTTCCCACATTGGGTTTCCACCTTAAATCCTGGTGCTTATGTGTGATAGTTTATTTTGTTCTTAATGCAGATGGTTATTGTCTATCTATTGTTTAATAAAGTACTGATTCAATGACTAAAGATAAATAGATGATGAATTAACCAAAACATAAGTTTACTGGATGTACGCTTGTTGTCTTAAGAATAGTCAAATACACTTGGGGGTTATTTTCAGTAAAGTCATGTACAAAAATTAGAATATGAAATGAAAAAATTGTGATTTTGAAAATACTAATTGACCCCTCCTCTTAGTATTTTCCTCAACAATTGTTAATAGAGCAGGTCCTTTTGTAGAATCTTGATTGCTTTAAGGAGATCTATCAAGACAATGGGAAAGAAGAAAAAGAAGAAAGCAACTCCAAGGAAGAAGATAGTAAATGGAAGCAGATATTCATAAGAATTATTAGGTATGGACTTTTGTTCTAAATATGATACATTTCCTTGTCTACAAAAAAATGATATTAATGAAGAAGATGAGCTTGATCAAGACTGTCAATTACTTATATAATTTTAAGATGATTCTGATGATAATTTCATGGATGCCCTAGAATAAAAATATGTTTTTATTGAAGAAATATCTCAGGCTAAGATTTTTTTAGGAGAAGCTTAATTAGCAAAAGAAACTTTTAAGAAACAAATCATAGAAAAACAAGAACACAATGAGAAGGTAGAATGTGAAATATTCAGTCTAAGGAAATAACTTGAGAATGAAAAAGGTCTTTATATTAGATTTGCTAAAGGGTCTAAAACCTTGAATGAAATCATCAAGGTTCAATGCTCACCTCTTATAAAGACAGGTCTTAGATACTGTGACGAAACATAAAAGACTGTAAAGTATTCTACAAACACAGGAAGCTATCTCAATGCAATAAAAGGAAGTAGTCAACTTCACTCCTCCCTATAGAAAAAGAGTGAAGGACCAAATAAAAAACATGAATCTATTTCAATGTAGTAAAAGGAAGCAATCAACATCTCTCTATATTACAAAAAAGGAATAAAGTACCAAATACCTCCCAGGTAAACTCTTCTTTGTTCAATCAAAATGACAACAATAGAAGGTACTATGCTCCCAGATGATTCTACTTTAATGGACAATGTTTTTCTTTTCACAGTTTTGGTCATAAGGTTGCTCAATGTGTTTCTTAGAAAACTATCATGACTAGGGAAACCAAAAAACAAAAGAGTGAGAAATCCTATCAAAATTCTTTCTCTCCTCTTCAATATGAAACTAAATTCTCCCTTTGCAATAAATTTGGGCATAAGGAATTTGAATGTAAGAGCAAAGGACGATCAATATCGTAGGATAAGCAAATGGAAACAACACCTAAGGTATGGAAGAAGAAAACCATTAAATTTGAGAACTGTGGTCTAGCTTTATATGTAGGGGATCAAGAAAATTTTTGGTACATTGATAGTGGATGCTCAAAACACATGATAGGTGATAAAGATAAATTTATGTCTTTTAATGAAATAAATAAAGAAAATAACATAACATTTGAAAATAATACACCTGCTAATATAAAAGGAAAAGGAATTGTTATGTTAAAATAAAAGGTTAAAGATGGAAATGTTTTATTTATTGATGGATTGAAGCATAACTTGTTAAGTGTCAGCCAAATGTGTGATCAAGGGAATGAAGTTGTTTTCAGATCAAAGAATTGTGTAGTTCAAAGTCTCGATACATGAAAGACCATAATAAAATAAATAATAACTCTAGGTAATGTCTATGACTTGGAAGGTGATATTAAACATTGTTACTTAAGGAAAGTAGAAGAACGTTGGTTATGGCACAAAAGACCAGGACATCTAAGCTTCAGTCAATTACATAAGTCAAGCAAGCTAGGAGAATTTCATGATTTTCCAAACATCTATCTACTAGAAAATACCATATGAAAAGCATGTCAATTTGGTAAGCAAACCTGTGTACAATTCAAGTCCAAATAAGGTTATGAAAGTAAACCTCTTGAATTTATTCATACTGATGTATGTGGATCAGTAAAGAAAAATTCACTTAGGGTGAACAATATTTCATCTTATTTATTGATGATTTTACTAGAATTTCTTGGATTGGTTTATTGAAGTATAAAGATGAAGAATTTGATAAATTTAAAGTCTTCAAAGATTTAGTATAGAATGAGTTAGACTTGAAAATCAAATGTCTCAGATCTGAGAGGGGAGGAGAATACATATCAAATGAATTTTTATACTTTTGTGAACAACATGACATCAAGAGGAAAATTTCTATAGCTAGGACTCAACAAAAAGGGGTGGAAAAAATAATTAATAGAACAATTCAAGATATGACATCTTCCATGCTTGATGAGTTTGGGACATCTCGTATCTTTTGGGGTTAAGAAACACATAAATCGGTAAATATTCTTAACAAAGCTCATATTCGTGTGAATAGTGATAAAACACCTTATGAGCTTTGGTACTGTAAATGCCCAACTGTTAAGCATTACATAGTTTTTGGAAGTATGTATTATATAAAGAATAATAAGGATACACATGGAAAGTTTGAAGCTCGAGCTGATGAAGTAATTCTTCTTAGGTACTCCACTAGAAGCAAAGGGTATAAATGTTACAATAAAATACATAAAAATATTGTTGAATGCATTGATGAAGCATTCACAGGTATCAAAAGGGAAGCACCAATATATGACAAAACTCCTCTTACATCTAGCCAAAATATGAGGAGGAAAGAATCAATGAAGTATCAGATGAAGGAAGTGACAATATAGAAGAACCAGAAAAGACTCCATCAATGTATGTTCAGAAAAAACTTCAAGAATCTCAAATTATAGGTGGTAAGGAATTTGGAATACAAACTAGAAGAACTCTTGTTGGAGCTACCAATTATATAGCCTTACTATCAACAATTAAACCACAAAATGTAAATCAAGCTAGAAAATATTAATGTTAGGTTAATTCTATACATGAAGAACTTGACAAGATAGAAAAGAATCACACTTGAGAATTAGTTCCTAGACCTCATGATAAGAATGTAATTGCGACGAAATGTGTTTTTAAAAGTAAGCTAAACGAGAATGGTGAAGTAATTAGAAATAAAGAAAGACTCATTTGCAAAGGTTATTCTCAACAATAAGGAATACAATTTGAAGAAACATTTTCTCCTCTAGTCAGAATTGAAGCCATAAGAATGTTTCTTTCTTTTTCAAGCTTTCGTAATTTCAAAGTCTATAAAATGGATGTTAAATCTACATTTCTTAATGGGTACCTAGAAGAATAAATCTATATTGAACAACTTGAAGGGTTTATTCTAAGTAATGATGAAAAACTTGTTTGAAAACTCAACAAGCCATTATATGGGCTAAAACAAGCCCCTTGTGCATGGTATTATCACCTTGACACATATCTTCAATAGAAAGGCTTCACTAAGGGGTCTGCAGATCGGAACCTATATATAAAGGTGGATGATGGTAAAATTTTAATTGTTATTGTTTATGTGGATGACATCATACTTGGTAGAATGAAGAATCCATGAGTCAAAGGTTTGTTTTGGTCATGCAACAAGAATTTAAAATGTCTTTACTTGGTGAAATAACATACTTTCTTGGTTTAGAAGTTCAGGAATGTCTTCTTCCTCTCACAAACAAAGTACATTAAGAAAATTCTAAAGAAATATGGAATGGAAGATTGTAAAATGGTTTACACACCCATGGAGATAGGATGTAGTCTCAGTTCACATGATGATTCTCCCACAGTCAACCAACCAAAATACAGATCCATGATTAGAAGTCTAATTTGTCTTGCAGGAACAAGACTAGGTATCATGGATGCAGTTGGTATTTTTGGACGATTTCAGGCCAATCCAAAGGAAAATCACCTTCATGCAGTCAAAAGGATATTCAAATATCTATAAGGCACTTAAGACCTTGGTTTATGGTATCCCAAAGATGCAGATCTTACAGTTGGCACAGGTTCAGGGGGAGCATTTTCCATGCTTCTAATAATGTTACTTATGTTGATGAAGTTATTGAATGATTAATTTGTGGTGATGAATAGTTGATTATGTTTCATATTGATGAAGTGATGTTGGCATGATAAATCTTCTTGTGAATAATTTGGGCCAAGAAAATGATGTTGTGAAGACATGGTCATATGCTACTGCTACATCTATTGAATGATACTTGGAAACATGAAATATTGAAGAATTATGCTAGACTGTCCTATCTTATGATGACTCTCGCTTATGGTGTTGTGGCTACATACCAAGTCATATATGCTATATGTTAGTGAATGATGACTATAATGGTATTTTTTAGGTCTTTGGTCTTGGTTATAAATGTCTTATCTATAATTTGATGTAAAGGTCATGTAAAGTCCTATGATGTACTCATTTTCAAATCTGGTCATGTATGGAATATTGTGCTCAAGTCCTTTTGGACATGTGATGTAATTTGTAACCCCACTGTGTTTTGGAAGTTGATGTAATAATGATATCAAACCCATTGTGATTGGGTAATTGATGTAAGTTTGTGTCCTTGATAGTAAGACAAGTATGATGATTCATAGAGTCATGTACTTCAATGTTCATCCTTCAGAAACTTCAGCATGTGCTCAGGGGGGGCATGACCAGTGTTCATACTCAGTAGTTGAGATAAGGAAGTCTTCGTTCAACATTGGTCATCCCTTTTCCATTGATGTCAAAGGGGGAGAGTAGCTTGGTGTTTAAAAAGCTTGGTGCTTGGCTTGATGGTGGTTGGAAAGTAGCTTGGTGTTTTACAAGCTTGGTGCTTGGCTTGATCTATTTACAGGTTGTGGTGACCAAACACCAAAGTTGCTTCCATCAAGTCCAAAGGGGGGAGATTTTTGGGATTATGAATTAAGTGTTGTCCTTGATGGAAACCTACTTGATGAGTTGTTCTTGATGGCAAGATGAATGGAAACCTACTTAATGAGTTGTATCTTAATGGAAACCTACTTGTTGAAGCTATAAACAAGATGTGGCAGAGAATTTTACAGATGTGACAGTGTTTTGACAAAGGGATAGCAGTTCAGAGGTAGAGGTATGATAAATTTGAAAGTTCAAGAAGTATAGATGGGTTATATTAAGAAAATCCACATACACACGTGAGTATGAAGTAGAAAAGGTGCGTACACTTTCTGCACCATGGTATTCTAAATACCGAGGATCCTTACTATGGTATTTCCCTCTATTATTGAGCCCAGTAACATATTTTTTGATCTAGTCTAATAAAACCATAGGTTGGAATATGGTTTTGACCTGTGGTATTGAAAAGGTCTAAACTATATAAGGTCATGAAATATAACATGTGTGCAAGTGTGCAAGCGACGGAAATCTTATCAATAGTTAGATCTAAAGAAAATATTAATGTTATGTGCTATTGATGTTATGCTTTATATAAATTAAGTATGCACCCAGGAGTTTCATGATGGATAAGATACAATAGATCTTAGATGACAATCATGATTATGAGATGATCTATTTTGTGTTAATGTGTGATTTTTCTGTGTACGCTAAGATTTGGGTATGTCTGAAGTTCCATGTTGCAGTGAATATTTGACTCTGAATTTGTAGATCTGTACACGAGTTTTATAGCCTACAAGGCATGTATACATGTGGATGTGTTTCAGGTATGTTGTATACACGCATGGTTATTTCCTGAAAAGTGCGTACACACACAGATATTCTTTGAAGAAAGCGTGTACAAAAGTAGGGTTTTCTTGAAAAGGATGTCTCATCAGTTTTAGCAGTTCTGATGTGTTTCTCATGTCTGCCAATGAAGCATTCTTGATGATCAAGGTTTAAAAAGTGATTGTTTTATTGTGGATTGATTGATTGAAGAATGTTGAGATTACTTGCTTATTGTGATTGAATATTAGAAACATTTCTATGATTGATTCAGAATATTGTAGCAGATCTAAATATGTTTCAACGTTTGTTTCGGAATGGAAGTTGTTCAGTTTTTAGTTTTCATAGTTTTAAGATCTGTATGCAGGTATGATTCATGAAATGTGCATACGCACATGGGTTTTCTATTGTAAAGTAGCGTATATAATTTAACAGATGGTTGATCAAGGTTTGCAGTAATCGAATCTAGTTTTTGTGATATAAAGTATGTTGTTTGATATTTTGTTGATTTGACTCGTTGGTTTAGTTTTAATTGAGTTTCATTCGATTGGGTTTCAGCGATTGGTTGATTCAATTGTGTCCTAGTTTGATGATTTAGTTACAATGATGAGGTATAGTTTGATGCTTGATATTGAGCTTAAATTTTGGTAGTCGGTCCAGTATGAAAATTTGATGAAACATGACCTACAAGTTTTGATGTGTTGTAGCAGGTGGATCCAGTATGAAAATTTATGAAATGTGGTCCCCGTAGTTGAGGGAGTTGAAGATTCCTTCCAATGGTAATTGGTAAATCAAATTAGGGGGTTAGGGCTTGCTTCTATTAGAAAATTATATATTTCAAAGCAATGGAACACATATAATATATTGCAAAAATATAAACACAAAAAACACATAAAACAAGAGAGAGACAGATATACATGGTTCACCCAATTTGGGCTACATCCACGAAGAAATAACAAGTCCGTCCTTTTATATTATCCAACAAAATGAAGAGATACAACCTACATCAGATCCACTGTAATTCCCTCTTTTCTCACACAATCTCCTCTCTCTTTCTCACTAAGTATAGATCTACATAGACATAATACAATTTCGTCACATATAGGGAGGGGTTTCCTTTTAGGGCAAAAAACCCTAAATTAAAAGTAATTTCTACTATCAAAACTCTGCCTAATGAATGAACCACATTTACTATGAAATTACAACATTTTACAGGGCAATTTTACATCTATTTTTAGCTTCGAGGGTGCTTCCCCTGATCCCCACTAGGGTGGGCTCCAAACAATCGTCGTCACCCCTCCCTGGACCCCCCTAATGGCATACATTTTACAGGCGGCATTGCTGCCACATTATGAATTGGGGTCGAATGCCTTTTGGGCTTAGGAATGCACCAATGATTTTTTTGCACGTAGTCATTGCAGTGTTTAAGGACTTCATTCATAAATTTCTAGAGGTATACTTTGATGATTGGACAATGTTTGGATTGGTAAAACGCCATGTGGCAAGTGTGCGCTTGATGCTAGATACATGCTAGAGGTACCAAATTGCACTCAATCTAAAGAAATTCTTGTTGTGTGTTTCTTTTTGGATCTTATTGAGTCACGTGGTATGCAGACAAGGCTTGGTGGTAGACCCTATGAAGATCGTAGTCATAATTAATTTGGAGGCACAAAGGAGTGTAAAACAGTTGCACGCAACAATGGGGAATATGGGGTATTATAGGAAATTAATCAAGGACTATGCCCAGATCACCATGCTGATGGAAAAAATGTTAAAGAAGGATGTTACGTTCTATTGGAATGAAGAATGTTAGAGGAGCTTGGATGTGCTGAAGGTGAAAATGGTCACCACAGTGATCCTAGTCTTCCCAGATTGGAAGAAGGAATTTCATGTGCATGTGGATGCACCATGTATTGTGCTGGGAGCAGTACTGACACAGGCCAGTGAGGGGGACTTGGATAATCCTATCGCGTTCACAAGTAGGAAGATTTCCAAAGTGAAGAAAAATTATTCCATGACAAAGCGCGAAGGACTAGCTATGGTGTACGTGCTCCAGAAGTTCAGGTATTATTTGTTGGGTAGAAATTTTAAAATTTATACAGACCATTTCGTGTGGAAATACCTAGTCAACAAGCCTATGTTAGAGGGGAAGATATGCAGGTGGCTGTTGTTTTTCCAAGATTATGACTTTGAAGTCATTGTGAAACCAAGATGATTGAATGCAGGACTGGATCATCTGTCGCACCTTGAACCTAGAGAAGAGCCTACTAATTTGGAGGAAGGACTCCTTGAAGCACATCTCTTTGCAGTACATGTCGTAGATAGTCACTTTGAAGATATAATACACTTCCGGTTGATGAGCATGACTTGAGAATGATATTCAAGCCAACAGAGGAAGGAGTTGGCGATGCACGAGACAGACTTTTTTGTCATTGTAGGGAACTTGCACAAAATGGGATCAGATGAAATACTATGACATTATGTGCCAGAGTTTGAGTGAAACATCATCCTCGTTGAGGCTCATGGAGGAGTTGTGGGAGGACATTATGCAGTAAACGCAACAACGCAGAAGATTCTATGCGCTGGGTTGTGGTGGCCAACCCTGCATAAGGATTCGAAAGCATATTGTAGGGCATGCGATGCATGCCAAAGGAATAATAGGACATCACGGAGGGATGAGATGCCTTTGAATCCACATGTAACATTACAACAATGCGAGAAGTTGGCGATTGACTTTCTGGGAGCAATTCAGCCTCCAGGAAAGAAGATAGGTGCGCAGTACATCATCACCGCGACTAAGTATTTAACCATATGGGCAGAGGCACAGCCTGTGAAGGACTGTACAGGTGCAACAACAACAAAATTCATATTTGAGTATGTGTTGACACGGTTTGGGTATCTAAAGATTCTGATGAACAATTACGGTATGCATTTTCTTAATGAAGCAATCAGTGCGTTGATGGAGGAATTACAGGTTTACCATGATAAAAGTATGCCATATCATCCGCAAGCTAATGGGACGGTGGAAGTGTTTAATAAAATATTGGAAAGCACATTGACAAAGGTTTGTAATGCTCAAAGAAAGGATTGGGATGTGTGCGTACCCGTGGTGATATGGGCTTATAAAATGACATGCAAGAAGTTGACTGGACAAATGCTATATAGGTTGGTTTATGGTGTAAAAGTTTTGATGCCGATGGAATATATTGTACCTAGTGTGCTCATAGTGGCATTAACAGGAATGGCGGATCGCAGAGCATTGGAAGAGAGGCTCGCACAGCTAACAGACCTCGAACAAGATAGATTTCTAGCTGGATTCCATCAACAAGTTCAAAAGGCGGGCGAAAAGGCATGGCACGATCGACACATCAAACTGCGCACTTTCAAGGTAAGTTATTTGGTTTATTATATGAAAACAAGTTTGATAAATTTACAGGAAAATTTAGAATGCATTGGCTGTGGCCATATGTTTTCAAGGAGATTACTGATGATGGAGTAGTTCAATTGGTCAATTTGAATGGAGAACCCTTCCGAGGAAAGGTGAATCACAGTTGATTAAAGCCATACACCGGTGATCTGACTAGATGACTACATGGTGGAAGCACAATATTAGCACTCCAGGCAGTTGAAAGGAGGAAAAGGACTATAAACTACACTTCCCGGGTTGGGGAGCTGCACGATTGGGGAAATGCATGGAATGAAGGAATGCCATAGTGTTAGTAGATGTGCATAGGGAATTGTGCTATTGAAAAGAAAACCATGTAGGGCAGCCAGAAAGTGACCATTCTAGTCACTGTTCATGATTTGACAGTGAAAAAATGGCTAATGGAGTGGGGGCGACATTTAAGTCAAAAGTTAAGAGAAATATCTTGGAAAATCAACCTCCAATCTAGCATTTATGAATGGATGTTGGGGGGAACGTTCAAATTTGAATTTGAAAATGCCTATAAATTACAGATGGCTACCCAGCAAAAAGCACTTGGCCTTTTGAGAATTGAGGTGTTGAGATCTCAGGCATGCATGAACCGTGAGTATTTTGAAGCTTTGATAACAAGTTCAGCATTTGAGAAGTTTCTAAAGGAGACATAGGAGTTGTTGACTAGCATCATGTCAGTGCTCGCAGAAACTGTGAGTGATGGAGAAGCAATGGCAGCTAAGGGAGTTGGTCCGAAGGTAGGAATGGTAGCTGAGGGAGTTTCCCCGGAGGTTACAAGTGTCGAAGTACTAGCAGACGTGCCCAAATTGCCAAGGTCATCTAGGCCGAGGCCTACACTAACCAAGGAGGGTCCAAAAGCAATGAAATATAAGTATAAAGTGATGCTGATGGTGCGAGCATCACCCAAGAAGCACCTACAAAAGGAAAGGCCCACCACGTAGGAGAAGGGAAAGGTAGTCAACCTGGAACCTAAAGAGGAAGTCGAAGAAATCAATATGGGTGGCGAAGACGTTGACATGGGCAAAAAGGATGTTGATGTTGAGGGGTCAAAACATATCTCTAAGCTATCCGAGTACATTCCTCCACACCGCAACAAGGTAAAGGTCCCAAAGGACATTGATGAGAGCAAGGTCACGTTGCATACCATTTCTATTAGAAATAATTGTATTTGAAGGACCACACCTAAGGCGTGTCCCCCATTTAAGGTTGGAGTACTGGGACTTGGCTAATATAGAGTGCTTTCCCCACTTAGCGGTAGATCAATTCATGCATCGTGTCTTCTATAAGGACTTTGGTGTGAGAACGTTGGAGCCAAGGGTGTGGATAAAAGTCGTGGACAAGGCTGGACTTCTAAATATGCTATGGGTGCCACATTACAACCATGCGCCCATAACCATGATAGTGATCAAACAACTACTGTGTTTGGTGCACAATGGGTGCCTGTGGCTAGAAGAGCCAATACTGATCACTGACATGTTGATCCATAGGATCACTCGACTGTCACATTCAAGAGAAAATATGGCCATGGAATTTTGTGGAAAGACAGGTGATTGTGACCTCATCGAAGCAATGAAGGGCAAATTTAAGCTCGCCAAGATGCTCCATGGCTCTCCATCACCAGCATAACCAATCCCGCAGTCAAAGTAGATACTCAAATCCTAGCAGGGATGATTATGAGGAAGTGTCATGTACATGAAGTGTTGACACTAATAGTATCCTTAGCGGCCCAATACGCGAAGGGAATACAGTCCAATTGGGCATGCTACCTCTGTGACAATCTCCTCCTAAACTGCAAAGAGGCCCAGGATCAAAGCAAAAAATTTCACTATGCATGGTTGTTGTTGTCCGTAGTACTGGTTGCATGGGAGCTACTGGAGGATAGTCAATTTCCTCCAGTCATGCAGGATTTACTGGAAGCAGCAAACTTTGATTCGCTCTGGGATACCAAGGAGCCCCAAAGGGTTAAGGACAGCAAGATCTTTTGGATCTTGATGGAGATGACTATCAAAATGGCCATCAACCACAAGTCACGGTTATCACCGATAGTCTTTGACCAGTTGGCAGAGTATGTGGAGTTCAAGGCGGACTTCCACTGGGTCTCCATGTGAGTGCAGAAGGACCTTAAAAAATAGTGGTATGGCCTTCCATACTTGGCCACAGATGGCATAATCGTAATGGTCCTCAATCGTTGGCTGGTAGATTGCGCACAACTTCGAACTTGTTAGTTGGGTCTAGCAAGTCTATAGCCAAGAGAAAGAAGGAAGAGGCTAGGCTGAAATGGAACAATTGGGTGAGAAAAGGACGAAGGCGGTAGAGGACAAAGCCAAGGCAGAGCGTGTTGCCACAAAGTAGACAAAAGGATAGGAAGAAGTGGAGGAGTGCGACTTTGAAAGGAGTTAGAAGTCTCCTTCCCTGGAGACAGAGGAAGAAGAGTGGTCAGAATAGGGAGGAGTGGACCCAAAGACTACTCCATTTCAAGTTAAGTGCAACATAGATTAGAAGAAATTTGGGATGCAGAAGAAGTCTAAGGCCAACAAGACATCCCTCAACACAATCACCTTGACAGAAGGTGATTTTAATGACATTGGCGATGTGGTGCAGGATACGATCATGAAACTGTTGCAGCAGTAGAAGAAGGGCTTAGGTGCCATTCAAACAAGTCTACGTGAGCTGCAGATCCAAGCGTCATGAGTACAGACTAGTGTGGGGCGGTACAGTGTGATGTCAACTAGTTTGGCACCTAACACTCTAGAAGCAGCAGGGATGGTGCGCACACTAGATCCTTGGGCAATAGCGCTGCCGAATGGAGTGGTGACTATAAAAGAAGAAGCTTACAGGGCCACTGTCAGTGCCCTCAAGGGGGTTGGACTAAATTTGGTCTTCACACCCCTGCAGGATGGTGTGATAGCAGAAATTCAAGCTTGAGAATAGTGCGCACTACACGTTATCAGTGAGCAAGAGGTGAACAACACTTAGATGGCTGCACATAAGAACTCTACCATTGATCTATTTAAGGCCATCATAGACAAGAATGAGCACACAAGGAAGGCAGTGGATAAGGCATGCAGGACTGTCCCAGAGCTGGATATTCCTGAAGATGCGCCAGTGGACGTGAGAATTTGGAAGATCATTGTTGGAGTGCATGAAACGAGAACAAAACTGGCTAAGGTTGAGTTTGAACTGAACGTTAAGATCGCAGAACTTCAGTTGAGGTACCAGTCTTCGACTCCACCAGAGGTGAAGGAGCAGCGTGAGGCTGCTGTCAAAGTTGCAGTCACAGCTGTAGAGGCTACAGTAAAGGATTGCACTACGCTCTTCAAGCAATCGCTCGAAGTAGTCACTAGCCTATAGTAGAACCCCAATGTGTAGAGGCTGAAAACAGAGGCGCAAGATTTGTAGTAGAGATATGATGAAGTTAAAGTGATGGTGCACACCATCGCCATTACACAAAGATTAGTGAAGTTGTAGGAAGCAAAGGTCTTGAAAGAGCAGGTGAATGCAACACATCACAAGGAAATAGTATTGAAGGATCGATTGAAGCCTTGGTTGGACGAAGTGTGTGTGCTCGCAACCACCATTGAAGGAAAAATGGCTAGTCTGTTGTGAAGTGAAAGAATGAAGATGCTAGGATGAAATGGAACAATTGGGCAAGAAGAGGAAGAGGGAGGCCGAGGACAAAGCCAAGGTAGAGCATGTTTCCACAAAGCAGACAGAAGGATAGGAAGAAGTGAAGGAGCGCAACTCTGAAAGGATTCAGAAGTCTTCGTCTATGGAGATAGAGGAGGAATAAGAGTAGTCAGAACTGGGAGGAGCAGACCCAAAGACTACTCCATTCTGAGTTAAGCAAAACAAAGAACAAGAGAAATTTGGGCCACGGAAGAAGTCCAAGGTAAGTACGACATCCCTCGACCCAATCACCTTGATAGAAGGTGATTTGAACGACATTGGTGATGTGGTGTAGGATACAACCACGAGACTACTGTAGTAGTAGAAGAAGGGCTTGGGTGCCATTCAAATAGCTCTGCATGAGCTGCAGATCTAGGCATCACAGGTACATACCAGTTTGGGGCGGCGCAATGCGATGTCAACTAGTTTGGCGCCTGGCACTCTAGAAGCAGCACAGATGGTGTGCACACTAGATCCCCATGCAATAGCACTGCCGAATGGAGCGCTGAATACAAAAGCAAAAGCTGATAGGGCTACTGTCAGTTCCCTCAATGGGGTTGGACTAAATTTTTCCTTCACATCCCTGCAAGATGGTGTGATCACTAACCTTTAGGCTTAAGAACAGCCGACACTACACATTGTCAATGAGAAAAAGATGAACAACGCTTAGATGGCTGCAGAAAATAACTCTGCCATTGATCTCTTTAAGGTCATCATAGATAAGAATGAGTGCACGAGAAAGCTAGTGACTAAGGAATGTAGGACTGTCCTAGAGCTGGATATTCCTGAAGATGCACTAGTGGACGTGAGAATTTGGAAGTTCGCCGCTGGAGTGCACGAAGCGAGAAAAAAAATGGCTAAGGTTTAGTTTGAACTGAACCTTAAGATTGCAAAAGTTCAGTTGAGGTCCCAACATTCGACTCCACCAGAGGTGAAGGAGCAGTGCGAGGCCACTATCAAAGATGCAGTAGCAGCTATAGAGGCTACAATAAAGGATTGCACCACGCTCTTCAAGTAGTCTCTTGAATTAGTCACCAGTCTACAGGAGAACCCCAATATGCAGAGGTTGAAAACATAGGCGTGGGATCTGTAGCAGAGATATGATGAAGTTAAAGCGACGGCATGCACCGTCGCCATTACACAAATATTAGCAAAGCTACAAGAAGCAAAGGTGTTGAAAGAGCAGGTGGATGCAACACAACACAAGGAAGTAGTATTGAAGGATTGATTGAAGCCTTAGTTGGATGAAGTGTATGTGTGCTAGACCACCATTGAAGGAAAAATGGCTAGTCTACAGGAAACACAATAGAAGCTACAGGCAGATAGCGCAGGGCCAACGATGGAGCAGCTGGTTGAGCAGGTGAAGTAGGTGGAAACACAATCCACTGTCGAAGTCGCAGTGGTACAAGTGGAGCTGGGAGGTCTTTGTGACAAGATCTCCGCACTGATAGAGTGACTCCAAGGTAAGTCACCATGTTTGTGTTAGGGTCCTGTTGGGAACTAGTTCCCTTAGAGTCACTTTTTGGGGTCAAAAGCCCAATTTTTGGGGTAGAAAGCCCAAAATTTGTATGAAATAATGTAAATTCTCCACATTTTGTGGTCACAGAGCACAAAGATGTAAAGAACCACTAATGGTTTTCCGCCCTTCCATTGTATAAGTCATGTCAAATTTGGAGATCTACCCATGGTCTGCAGACCATGGGATTGTATAAAAGGAAGTCCTAAAAGAGTCTCTTAGTATAATAGAAGATAAAGGATGAGTCATTAATGTAATGGGTCTGTGAGATCTAAGAGTGAGAGTCTTAGTGTGGGAAAGAGGCTCTGTAGCTGTGTGCGGAGAGGCCTAGGGTAGAAGTCTACAGTTGAGTGCGCAGTCCCCTGCAACTATGTGTGCAGGGTAGTCAAAGTCTGTATTAGAGATTTGAATCATCAATAAAAAGAAGTATTCTGGAATCTCTTGTGTATTTTAATCCTATTAATTGTATCCGATTATGTTATGATGAACATTGGGTTTATGATTTAATGGTATTCTGATGCGCAAAGTTATATGTTTCTCTTTGTTATATGAACACAAGTAAAGATACATGTTTACGCGAAGATAATAATAAATACATGTTGAAGTTGTCTAACACCCAAGACTATTCAGGTAAATATAATAGTAGAGTAGTTACAGAGGCATGTAAGTACCTGAACCACTTAGTTAGGGTACACGAAGAACAAACTTAGACCCTCATGAAGGCTTGAAGGACAGGAAAAAGAAGTACATCGACAAGCCCTAAAAGGCATATCGATCTCTGTGAAGGATGGGATATAGGTATAAAAACAACATCACAACCATCTCAGGGTGCGGAAACTTGGTTCTTGCATCCCCCCATACAGCTTCGGGTGAGACTTCAGTCCACGCACCACAGATTGATGTTGAAAGGGCCAACAGTGTAGGGATTTTCTTGGTTGACTAACATTGAACCTAGGTCAGGGCCCATCAAGGCAATAGAATATAACATGAAAACCAAAATCATTGAGGTGAAATCAAGAAAAATTGATAGTCGTAAACATGAAAATCACACTTGCGAAGGTGAAAGTACTCATAAAGTGGAAGTGGGAGAAACTCACCAAAAAGGAAATACGATCGCAAACAAAAGTGAGAGACTGTCAATTGAGAGTGCACTGATTATTGACATAGGTTTAACATTGCAAAGATACTTCCTTAATGGACGATGCTTGGTCTGTTCATGCTTGCGTAAATTGATCCACTCATGAACTTGTTGCACACTAAGCATGTGTGAGCGAGTGACTTCGACACTTAAAATACAAGAAGGGAGATCAAAAACATCAAATGAACAAGAACTGACTATGGAATGATCGATCAAAAGATGTAGGCTCCAAAATTCAAGTGTAGAAAAAACTTTGGATGGTATTTTTCGCAGCGACAACAAAAAGCTAATACTTTCGCTAGGCTACAACCTAATTGAAGCACCAACCTCGAAAATGTGCAAGGTGAAACTCACTGTAGGTTACAACTTGATTGAGGCACTGATATTGATGATTAGTAAGCCTAGACCTGCTCTAGGGGCCAACCTGATAATGGAAACAACCTTGATGATGAGAAAGCTTCGACTTACTCAAGGCTCCAACCTCAATGATGAGCAAGCTCTAACTTACTCTAGGCTCCAACCTCAATGATGAGAAATACATGAATTTCTCTAGACTTCAACCTAATTGAGGCTCCAACCTTAATTATGAACAAGCTCCAACTTGCTCTATGCTCCAACCTAAGTGTAGGAACCCACCTCCTTCTTCAATTCCTTGTGGGCCTCTTTTTAAAATCTTTCAAATTAGGTCCACCTTCTCTTCAAATAAAATAAATATTCAAGGTGAATAATCTATTGTTGCCACACCATCTTCCATGCCCTGTCATACCTTGTCATAAATATGCTTCAACCTGTTCATCAATCAAGTCACATATGACTCATCTGAGAACATGTTTTTCCATAAACTCAAAATATCTACAACATGCCCATAAGCCCTTAAAACATACAACACAACTTTTCATCATAAAGAATAAGTCAATAAGGCTTTTCATGCCTTCAAGAGTGTACACCTCCAAGCCTCGATCACCATGATTCTTCTGGAATCCAATTTGGACTGATAATGAGCTCAAAAGATCTAAATAACCATTAAAAACCTTATACTAAATTAAGAATTATAAACAAATTACTTTACTCGGTGTGTTAGACATAATAGACATTTGGTGGCATGAGTGTGACAAAAATCACACCATCGGTTTTTTAAACATTTGAAAAAATGAAACTCTAGTAGGGAAAATGAATTAATAAAAATGAATCCAAATCTCATAACTCGGTAGATTGAACCTATGACCTCCAATATAAAAACCAAACCTTAGACCAATTATGTCATGCGATGATGCTACCTAGACCATCTTGGTCGATGGTTTTGTTATGGTAGTGCTATCTTTAAAACATAGTTCTAGGGGATTTTACCTCGACCCACTCCACGATAACAATGTAATGTATATATATAGCTCAAACGGGCATGTAAATTGTGGACCCCTTCCATGCAACCTCTCCACATATCAATCAACTTAATCCGACGAGTAAATCATGAACCACTTTACACAACCTATATAGTGTGTCTACTTCTATGTGGCCAGAACCAACATATCAATATGATTCATTGTCTATTCATATGTGCCACATGAAACCAAATCTATCTTAGCCATGGTTGCAATACCATTTAGATTAAAATTATGACATTGGATGTCAATTGAGCCATGTTTATGTGAACAAGTGCATTGTAACAATGATACCATAGATTGAAGCATGCCCAACAAACCAATAAATAATTTTAGAGCATGGTTACTCACTTTTGAAAGAGAATAATGTATCAATTTTTCTTGGCATCTTCTCATAACCATAACCTTTTACCTTCAAACCAGAAAAATACATTACACTTGCTTCATAATATAGTTTACATGATTGTGTTTCATAGCCCATGACTTGAGGGGATATATAGTTGATTGATGGTCACGTGGTTCAAAAGGGATGGCACCCTTCACGTCCTTAAATAATAATTGGCTTTGCATTTTGAAAGAGTAACCATTCATATGACCAACTAACAATGTCCATATGAGCAATGGAGAGTGACAAGGTTGAAACTCAAGGATTTTGGTACTTAAATCAATGTGACCTCATTATGGGACCCGGTCCTTACGGTTCCATGGTCATTTCACCCATTACATCTTCATGACATCATCGATCTATGTGGCATCCCATGAGGGGTACCATGTGCCATCCTTTTCTGGTTCTTTAACCAATCAGAGTGCACCAAATATGCCTACCACATGGCAGCATCTGGTTGCGCCACATCATCATGTTGAAATCATTGATGAAATGTCATGCCATGTTGTACTTACAACCACGTCATGTCTTGTGATTTGCTACCATGTGTCTTAGATGCTATGTAATTATGCCACGCCAATGATCATGCTCCAAGGGTTAATATACCATGTCATTGCTTCGGGCCCATTAAAACTCACCAAGTTCCAATCTTCCAAATTTTCCAAGTATCATTGCCTTCATACACCACATGTCCTAAAAGTTCACACAAATATTCCACATGTGCCTACAGTGAACTCCTGCCACATGTCATCATTTTAATGGTTCAATGAGACTAGTTAAATCTTATATGTAGAAATTCCCACTATAGATCACCTGATAATGCAATATACTAAAGAAAAATACTTGATCTACTTATACAAACAAACTTGCAGAAGCTTAATTGATTATGAGCAAGATCAAACAGAACACATATAATAAAGAATGAGAAATCAATCACACATGAACACAGAAGAATACTCCAGGGAAAGCCTCAGCTAAAACCCTTGATCTTTGTATTATCATACAAGTGGAAACATCTCCACATTACACAAAGCTTTAGCTCACAAGCTATCCAGCTCTCAGTACAATCCCTCAATATAGCTCATAGACAGAATAGATACAACATATGCCTTACCTCAGTCCTCCAAGCTTCGTATTTCCTTGTGCAGTTTCTCCTGGGTCCACTGGCTACCACATGTGTGAATTCTTACCTCACACAACTCACCAAACTCATAAATAACTGCGTAATCTCCAAGGAATGAATTCCTTCTACATGTAAGAGATATCCTCAATGGCATATTCCTACGACTGATAGTACATTGTCCCATCATCTGATCTCAACTGGGTCTCTGACAGAATTGACATGCATGAGTTATTTATGAAAGAATATTCAGTTATCTGAAGTGCAATAGTTACATGCATGAATGCATTAATTAACTGAACTCACAATCAGTTCCTCAAACTATTGGAACTAATCTAACTAGACTTAACTCAGTTAACTGAGCTAACTAATTACAACTCAAATTACAACTCATCCTTATCTTTTTAATTAATGGATAACTTCCTCAATCAAAGGGATAATTGTTGCATGTCCTCACATAGACTTCATGTTGGTTTTTCTCCAACTAATTAACTCTAGATGAATTAATTAATTATTTTTTAAACAGCTGCTAAGATCAAATTCGAATTTTAATTCTCAATTTTAGTTCAAGGACTAACTAAAATTGGAATGTATCCCAAAATGCTTTTTATAGCAATGTTAGTTTTAGCACTTCTATATTTAGCATTTCTTGTTTCTATTTTCAACACTCCTTCTCAACAAGAAAGGGATTATCAGTCACCCCAATCCTGTCTCTGTGGAACTCGAATTTTCATTTTGACAATGCCTTGGTCAAAATATCTGCATCCTGCTCCTCGGTCTAAACATATAGAAACAACATGATCCTCTTCCCCACACAGTCTCAAAGATGATGGCAATGGATATTAATGTGCCTGGACCTATCATGAAAAACTAGATTCTTAGAGAGTTTGATACAACTCTAATTATCACAATAGATCACTATTGGATCCATCCTCTGACCAAACAATCCCACTAGAATCTTCCGCATCTAAATGGCCTCGCATGTTGCCTGACTGGTAGCCATGTATTCAGCCTCTGCTGAGATAAGTGCAACTGACCTTTGTTTCCTACTGTACCAAGAAACTGCAGCTGAACCAAGGTTGAAGATTCCTCCTAAAGTGCTCTTCTAGTCTGATGAACCCCCTACCCAATTTGCATCTATGAATCCCTGAAGCTTCACTCCCTATATCTATCTGTACCATAATCCATACTGAGATGTGCCTCTGAGGTATCTCAGCACATGCTTTGCTTCCTTCCAAAACAACTTGGTAGTCTGAACCATAGCTTGACTCAGCTGGTTCATTGCAAAGCACAAATCTGGTCGTGTGTTCACTAGATACATTAATGAACCCACAAGTTGCCGATAAACAATATCATCTACTACCTCACCTGAAGTAGTATCCTCCTTCCTCCAGTTATCAACTAGAGGAGTCCGCATGGGCTTTCACTTCTCCATGTGGAATTTCTTGAGTATCTCATTGGCATACTTGCCTTAAGACACAAATACTTCCTCATCCTTCTGCCACACTTCCATGCCTAGAAAGTAGTGCATAAGACCCATGCCTTTCATCTCAAACTCTCTTGCAAGGTCCTCATTGCAAGACTTGATCAACTAATCATAACCTATCAATATTAGATCATCAACATAAAGAACAATGATCAATGGCTTACCTTCTACCATGATGTGGTAAAGGTTTGCATCTGCTTCACTCTTTGTGAATCCCAACCCAGTGAAATAGCTGTCGATCTTGGTGTACCAAGCATGAGGTGCTTGCTTCAGTCCGTACAAATCTCTCTTGAGTCGGCACACATGCGTCTCATGATCGAAGGTCTCAAATCCTTCCGGCTGCTCAATGTATACCTCTTCCTCAATCTTTCCATTGAGGAATGCAATCTTCACATCCATCATATGGATCTTCCAACCCATCTGAGCTGACAGTGCCAACATCGATCTGATAGATGAGTACCTTGCTATAGGAGAAAAATTATCATCATAGTCGATCCCTTCGACCTGTGAGAAACCACGAGCAACAAACCTTGCCTTACATTTCTCAACGCTTCCATCAGTAGCCTGCTTTACCTTGTAAAGCCATTTTGGAACTCACCACTGACTTGTCCGTCGGTCTTGGGACAACATCCCAAACATTGTTCCAAATGATAGAGTCGTACTCCTCTGCCATAGCCTCAACCTAGATTAGTTACTACATTGCTTGCTCGAAAGAAGAAGGTTCTGTTTCTACACACTCCCCAACCAGGTCCATGTAACTAGTGTACTACTCGAGTGATCTCTTCTATGTGCACTAAGAGGATGGTTGTTCCACATTCTCTCTCACATGCATCACTAATCTGTCAGCTTCCCTTGAGAATTTTTTCCCATCTATGGAAGACTCTGCATGAGTGGATGTCTCCACTTCTAGATCCTCTACATGCACATGCTCCACATCAGTCTAAGGCTCCTCCTCCTTTGGAACCAAAAGTTCCTCCTTTGCATGCAACTTGAGCTCCCTCTCAAGGGACACTCGCGTGGCTTTTTGTTCGTCAAACTTCAGATCTCTTCATACCATTGTCCTCTGACTGGTAGATAGGAACACCTGATAGTTGTGGGGTGTATCAGTGTACCCCACAAGTATCCCCAACTCAGCTATTGGATCTAGCTTCTTTCAGGCATCTTTGGTCACATGGAAATAAATCGATGATCCAAAGATCCTGAAATGACTCGCATCTGGTCGCTTCCCAGAAAAGGCCTCCATTGGTGTCTTCATCCCCAATATACAATGCAGGCTTCTACAAGTATATTGTTGTATTCCATGCCTCAGCCCACAAATGAAGTGGTAGGCTTTGGTCATGAAACATCACCGATCTGCTCCCACAATCGATCTGTTCTTCCTTTCGGCCACCCCATTCTACTGTGGGTTATGGGGTGTCATCAAATCCTGGTTAATTCCTTCTACTGGGCATAAGTCCTTAAACTGTTGGGAGACATACTCTCCACCATTATCGCCATGCAAGGCTCTTATTTTCATTCCAGATTTTTTCTCTGCCAAGGCTTTGAACTCACAAAACCTTGACAAAAATCATTAATATAAATAACATAGTACATTTTTTTAGCGGTGGAGGCTATAGCGAAAGGTCCACACACATTTGTATGAACTTGCTCCAAGATTACTCTAGCTCTACTATCTCGATCTCGAAAGGAAGATTTTTCATACTTACCCAAGGTACAACCTTTGCATGTATCCACTTGCTCCAGTTTTCCCTTGGGTAGTCCAGTAGAAATCTGTTGCATGATCTTCAAGGCCCCATGGTGCAAGTGGCCCAATCTTCTATGCCATAGCTCACCAACATATTGGCTCTGCACCAACTCTACTTTGGAACTCAATGCAGCACAATCATCTACCTCCAACTTGTAGAGATTCTTTACTCGAATCCCATTCCTCTTGGTTTGTCCAGTGCCAATATGCCTTAGGAATACCTTTCCTTTACTAAAGACTACATCATAGCCTTTATCTTCCAACAAGGCGACTGACACAAGATTCTTCTTTAGACCAGGAACATACTTTACATCAGTTAGGGTGAGAAGAACTCCATGCTCCCTTTGAAACACAACTGTACCTTCACCTGAAACACGGTACTTTCCATCATCGCCCATCTCGATGCGCATCTAGAGATCCTTCTCCTCCAAGGTATTGAATAGATTCTTGTCACTGATCATGTGGAACGATGCTCCACTGTCCAGGTATCAAACACATCCCATCATGGATGAAAACATGCATGTGATGAGAGAGAAATCCAATTCGAACTGGGAGGCCAATGCCTCACCATATGATCCCTTCGAAGACCCGTTCTTTGATTTCTTTTGTGGATAATTCATAGCATAGTGGCCCACCTCATGACAATGAAAGCATCGCACTTTTGATTTGTTAAACTTATTCCCACCATGGGAAGAACTCGATTTGGAACAAGACGCCTTCCCTTTCCCTTTCCTAGCCTTACTCGCTAAGGCTAGATTTTCTTCATCATCTTGCTTTGATTAGGATCCATCTTTGGTACTTCTTCTTATCTCCTCCTGCATCATATCTGACCAAAGTCGTTCCCAATCTGGCAGTTTCTCTCTTCCATTTACCCAGTCTTCGTAGCTATGCCAGATCTTAGGAAGACCGAGGAGAGAAAGACTCACCATGTCACCATTGGCTATCATGATCCCTACAATTCCAAGCTCATCCTTGCAGGTGGTGAGCTTGTTCACATATGTAGAGATCATGTCACCCATTTCACACTTGATTTTTGGAAGCTTGTCTTTCAGCGCCAGCTTCTTCTGATCACTGTTGTTTTGAGATAGATCCTTCAATGCTTTCCACATTGAAAATGGTGTCTCCTTCCCATCGACACTCGAGACAATGTGGTCTCGAACTCCCTTCAGGAGGATTCTCCTCGCTCTAGCCACACATTTCTTCCTTTCTGCCAATTCTTGGGCATTAGCTATTGTGGGCTTGGGGACTTATTGATCAATGAAGTCCTTCAAACCGTTGTCTTCTAATACGGCTTCCATGCGATCCTTCCAGGCTATATAATTCGAGCTGCCATCAAGGGAATACTCAAGTCTCAAACCGTTGATTGCCATTGGTGAATTTGAGATGTGATAAGAATTTGATTTCTATAATCAAGAACTTCAAACTTCCAACTTCAACATTCTTTGTATACTATTCTTCGTTTTGATAAACTTTTCTCTGATACCATATAGAAATTCCCACTGTAGATCACCTAATAATGCAATATACCAAAGCAAAATACTTGATCTACTTCTACAAACAAACTTGCGAAAGCTTAATCGATTATGAGAAAGATCAAACAAAAGATATATAACAGAGAATGAGAAATCAATCACAAATGAACGTAGAAGAATACTTTGGGGAAAGCCTCAGCTAAAAACCCCAATATTTGTATTATCATACAAGTGGAAATATCTCTGAATTACACAAAGCTTTAGCTCACAAGCTATCCAGTTCTTAGTACAGTCCCTCAATACAGCTCATAGAAACAACAGATGCCTTCCCTTAGTCCTCCAAGCCTCCTATTTCCTTGCACAGTTTCTCCTGGGTCCACTGGCTACCACTTGTGTGAATTCTCACCTCACACAACTCACAAAACTCAGAAATAAATGTGCAATCTCCAATGAATGAATTCCTTTTGCATGCAAGAGATATACTCAATGGAGTATTCCTGCAACTGATAGTACATTGTCCCATCATCTGATCTGAATTGGGTCTTCGATAGAACTGACATGCATGAGTTATTTATGAGAGAATATTTAGTTATCTGAAGTGCAGTAGTTACATGCATGCATGCATTAACTCACGAAACTCACAATCAGTTCCTCAAACTATTGGAACTAATCTAACTTGACCCAACTCTGTTAACTGAGCTAACTAATTACAACTCAAATTAATGGATAAATTCCTCAATCAAAGGGATAATTGTTGCATGTCCTCACATAGACTTCATGTTTTATTTTCTCCAACTAATTAACTCAAGATGAATTAATTAATTATTTTTCAAACAACTGCTATGATCAAATTCGAATTTTAATTCTCAATTTTAGTTCAGGGACAAACTAAAATTGGAGTGTATCCCGAAATGCTATTTTTAGCACTTCTATATTTAGCATTTCTTGTTGCTATTTTCAACATTATGCACCTCTTGATATTATCCAACATTCACTTTCTCATTCGATTCCTAAAGTCATCAGATTAGAGAAAACATGATAAAAATTTAATAATGTTAAACTTTTTGTATGTCGTGCTTCCATCTTCCTTATATTTGCTCGAAGATGCACATTTCTTAATAGATTAATCTTGGTTGGAGTGGGGGGTAGTTTTCCCTATAGTTTTGGGCTCTTAATTTATGTTAATTTTTAAATGGTCATACCTTCCCATCTAGGAGGAGTTTGCTAGAGAAGGATATACCATTGGAAAGTTATTGAAAATAAATAAACAACCTTTCTATTTATAGGATCATTACGAATTCATAACCTTGTCGAAAAATCAATAAGCTTCAAAATTCCTTCGACATCATCTCACGAGGGTATGCAAGATGTTTAGTTGTCATACTTCTTCCTTTGACCCATGAATTATACTATTGTTGTCTCAAAAATCCCCTTTTACATCAATGACAACTTGTCATCAATTAAACCTTGTTGTCATCAATGAAAACATAATGTGCAACAACTTCTCACTTTTTCATTGAGGGCAACACCATCATACATTAATGATCATTCATGTCAATCACATGTCAAACGTAGATATGCACCAAAACTCCCCTTCTCTAACTGTGAAGATTCCTTGCTTCTTTATTTCCTTCCTCTGTCAATGCCTGCATATCCTCCTACAATCTTCATGTTCTTTATGCTCAAGCTCAATATCTATATCAATTTATGTAATCTATCTCTGTTTGACATCAATGGTAAAGGGTCATATATTTCTATTAGAACTAACATACTCATGTGCGATCTCAACCTTGTGTTGTCTCTTTGTCTGACATTTCTTTAAGTGTCTACATCTTTCAAATATCTAAAAAATGTTCCTATATGAAATAAGGTCTTTATGAGAATGCGACCTAATAATCTTGAAGTATTCTTATTCCTGTGTGACCCTGTGGACCTAATAGAATCTCCCCCTGAGACCATACATAGTTCTTGTTATTACTCATCAAGTTGTTATTTTGACATATTATCCTCCTTATATCATACTTCCTACTTTCTACTAGTCATTAATCGAGTCATGCTACCATTCTGCAAAGTTGAAAAAGTCTCCTCTTGAGATCATCCACATACTTGTGGACCTGGTAAAAGTATCCCCTTGAGACCATGTTTCCAATACCCTCCTAAGACAAAATCTCAATGCTTCTACGCATATAATAGAACATGTATTCTTACTTCACATCATGTCATACTAACCAAATCTTTCACTATTCATATGCTGCTCTCATATTGAGATGCTCATTCTACTTGCATAGAGTTGCTTCTTTAATTTTGGATTCAACAAATTATAGTCTTAAAGAAGCCTTCACTAGGATATTATATCTAAGGGATCAAATTCTATCTTTGTGCTTCCTATATTCTTCTCCATCTTGTATAGATAATCCTTGTATTGATGGGAAGTACCTCTCTTTTGTACCATCTTGAGTTTAGTCTGAAATCTCGTGTTGTAACACATTCATCATGACATATGTAACATTCAACATTGGGTTTCAACATTTGCGGAAATGGCTTAGGAATTTTCCTAATTTTGTCATGCCTCCATCTAGGAACTTGATCATATCCTCTACATCTGACCACATCATAGGTTTTGCAATTGAATGCTTTGTGCCCAAACATTGTACAGGAAAAGGAATAAACAAGGAACTTATTTTGATACCTAGACGAAGAGGGAGATATTAACCTTCTCAAGTTTTTCCTTGGAGGTAACTTGTTCATTGTTTGTTTCCAATGCTTACTTTGTTGTTTCTTGTGAAACCTTTATGAAGATTCATTTCCATGGTAGATTTCATTCATTTTGTGAACTTCGCCACTTCCTTGTATTATCCTGAGAGTCATTGAAATGAACATGCTTGGGTTGGTTCATCATTTTCTTGGGATCTTCAAGGGAGTTGCTGCTAGATGTAATGAATGCTTGATTGAGCCTCTTGGTACAATATTCATTTGGTGTCCTTGGGGAACCATTGTTCTTGGGTGCCTCACAATTTTCTTGATAACCAAGACCTATTTTAATGAGAGGAGACCTCTATATACTGAGAATGTGATCTAGAGATTCAATCCCTTTATGAAACCTTGGTTTGAGTTGCTCCATTTATTCTCTCAAGAGAACAACTTCTTCCTCTAACATAGTTATCGATCAAGGAAGAAAATTACTGATTACCTATCCTTTTAAGGTGGTAAAAAAATCACTCGATTTTGAAGACTCGTTATTTAGAATACACCTTTTTTTTGGAGCATATTTTCATCACTTTAAATTTTCTTATCTATCAAGTATGCACTTTTTTTTTAAATGTTAGTTATTTTCACATTGATTTTGAAAAGCGAGATGCAGCATCAACCCCTTTTTGTTGCATGCCTTATTGTTGACATTTTAAATTTTCTAAATGAATTAAGTGTGGAATATTATTATATATATATATATATATATATATATATATATATATATTAAAATATGGATTATTTTACCATTTTTCAAGTTGTCTTATTCATCTTCTTGTTTTTCATCCTAAGATGCTTATTTTTAGGGTTTCCAAACATGTGTTTTTTGTTTTTCTTTGCAATGTTTTCTTATAAAGAAAGTTTTAATTTGTTTTGTAACATTTAATTTTATATCGTTAATTAATACTTCAACACACATAAAATAATTGTCAATAAAATATAACAATTTTAAACACTCACAAAAAATACACATTTTGCATATAGATATAATTAAAAAAAATATGTATCCTTTTCGCTAAAAATGACATGTTAAATAGAATATTTTTATGAAAATGGAATAAAAAAGTTTAAGAAATAGAAAAATCTAAGCTTTTTTTATGAATTTTATATTCAAAGGTGATGTTATTTTAAATATTTAAAAAAAAAAAGAAAATGATTCAAATCGATTTAAAATAAAAAAAAGCATAAAAAAAATTGTTAAAAAATTACTTAAAGTTAAAAAAAAAAAAAAAAACCCTTTAAAGAAAAATTAAACATAAAAGAATAAAAATACAATTAAATAAAAAAAAAAAATGAAATTAAAAAAATATTCAAAAACAATTTAAAAAAAAAATATTAACACCTAAAACAAAAACATTAAAATAAATAAATATGGAAAAAAAAATATTTAAAAAAATTGATTTAAAAACAAATATTAATTATCAAGGCTTACATAGTAGCTAAGTTATTCTGCTTAGCTTAAATATAACTTAAATTAAAACTAAAAAATAATACAAATAAAGATTTAATCACAAAAATAAAACAACTAATAAAATGTTGTAATATTGAATGCCATTATCAAAAATTAAGAAATATAATTAGTTTATATTAACATATATACACTTTAATATAGATGTTTATTTTTTAAAATATATTTATGTATTTTAGTTTTTATTATACCTACGACAGCATTGGTTGTTGACCATGTATTACATTGGTTGAACCTATTGAATAATTTTCAATTTTATAGAGTTAAACTTTAGAATTTATTTTTGTATTTATTGCAATTTTTTTATTAACATTTATTGGCAATACTATTGCTTGTAATTTTAAACATCTTATAGGCCCATTCCTCTTAACATGTGGTATGATGGTCCAGGATTGAATATTAATGCTACACATTGATGGAGTTGTCTATAATGCGACTTTTTGGAGATTCTGGTGACGGAATCCAGCGGAAGAAATTGAGGTTAAATCTTGATTTGTTGCAGTTAAAATGGTTTTTTAACTATATATTTGGATTCAGCACCCTGAAAAACCCCTGGAACGCTTTGATTGTGCAGAAACTAGCTATCAAACCTGCGATTCCAATAAATTGCTGCCGAATTTTGACTAGAAAAAGCCACCAAAAAAGCTTTAAAAAGTCACATTATAAACAACTGCCACATTAATCACCAATATGACAATGTTATCTAATCCTACTGCAATGATCATACTGCAATTATGTCAGAGTGTAATCATGGATAGTACTACAATTATGGCCAGTCTATCACGATTTTCTCTAAATACATGATTGGATGATTTGATAAACTTAACGATGAAGCTATATATTAATTTTGGTGAAAGAAACATTACCGAGGAAAGGGATGACTCGCAATGTCATAAATAATAATAATTATTAATATAAACGTTAACTTACATAGTGTTGAATTCGAAGATAAATTGCGTTATAAATTATGTACGTGTGATATTTTACAAGGAAGTAAGGAAAATGTTAGGTGAAACCTGGAATGTCCTAATAGTTATAGAATTTAAAATATTATTCAACTCATAATCTAAGAAATAAAAACTTTTTGTTAATAAACTAGAAATCTTATTGAAATTTAAAGTTATAACCTTTCTTTATTTTAAAGTTATATTGTAATTATTTTATATTTATTTATTTTTTAGAAAAATTTATATCTGTATCTATATATATTAATAATTTTTAATTGATTCATCAAAATTATTCAATATTATAAATAATTTGATGACTTTTATCTTTAAGTTAAATTATAAAACTTAATTATAAAGACTATATATAATCCATATCTACATGATATAGTATATCTGTTTGATCAAAAAATTATGATAGTGAAGAAAACATTAATAGGGTGTACAATTAGTATTTAATAAATTTAGTTATTTTTATTAAATTTTTCAAGTTTAATAACTTTATGAAAAACTTATAATTATATCTAATAAATCAAAATTAAAAAAAATCATTTAAAAGCTTATTTTATTTTTATCTTTTCACTTTTTAGAGAAAATATCTCAACATGGTGCTACATTCCTTGAGATTTTAAAACATTACAAAAAATAGTTAAAGCAATATAGATTAATAGCCCATATTAGCACTTGATTTCGCTTCCGCTCCATGAGACAGTGAGAGTATTTCTTGACTTTTCTTTAGCAGCATGGTTATTAAACAAAGGAGAGAAAAGAGGCAACGATACATAGGGGAAACATGGGTATTTAATAGAACATAGAGAAAATAGGCGGCAAGACATGGAGCGTAAGGAAACAGGGCAGGAGACGCAGTGGGATAGTAATGGCACTCACAACATGCCTACTAGCAGGATAAAGGCCTAGAAACAACATAGTAAGATTCAAGGGGCTAGATGCATGGATTTCCACATATATAGTGCCACACTGCAACAAGCTCATGATTTGTATACGACTCTATTGTAACATAAATCCCTTAGAAAGCTCATTATTTAATTAATCGAATATGAACAATTTTGATAGCTATGTATCCCAAGTGGAAGATATGTAATGAGAGACCTTTCTCTATAAATATGTGAACTCTCGACTCTGCAAGAGGATGGATGATGTGAGAACCACCATTTTATTATTTTCACTTAATAGAAATACGAGTTTGCAACAACTCTGTTTTAACCTAAGATTCATTGTGATTTCAGTCCCAGCTTGTCATGCTTTGTTATTATTAGTTTTCACAACATATTGACTACTTGGAATTGAATGTTGTATTGCTCCAACTTCCTTCAATTTACTATGATTACTATGATGCCTTTATCCACCTTAAGAAACCAAATATTTCCTCAGCTTCCATAAACAGTGTGTTGTTTATTGTTGTTTTTCTTTGACTAACTCCACGCCCAATGGTGGCTACCCTCACACTCTTTCACTAGAAATATCAAAATAGAAAACCAGAGTTAGCCATCTACATTCTAAAAAATATTGAGAGATCCCTCTTAGATTGGAAGGGCCAACTTCCAATCAAAAGATGGTTTGAAATAGTTACTTTGAGGTTGACAGGTTGACACAGCCCAACCCCCTCCAGCCTAGGTGATAAAATTTTGGTGCGTCTATCAAGAGCCAAAAAGCACATTTTCCTATATTCTCTTTGAGTCTCTTCTTTCTGATTCCTAAGGGTAGTAGGAAATCAGAAGTTTCTAAAGGTTGTGATATTACCCTACTGACTCCACTCTTAAAGGACATTGAATATCGAAGCTTCATGGTTACTCCACTACTTACAAATTAGTACCTTGAAGAAATTTTAAGATGAGTTCTACTGCAAGGAGAAATGTCAGGTATGCTCCTATGGATCAGTCTAAAATACATGGTTTTCCAAATCCTATGCCTTGTTTTGATTGATTAACTCATCTTCCCATGTTCAAAGATGAAAAGGAAGATGATGTTGGTTTAGATTTGGTTAAATTCCATATACATGTATGTAGACCGAGTGTTAAATTTCCTAAGGATTGTCTCATGAAGATATTTATGGCTACCCTTGAAGACAAAGCTAGAATATGGTATGAAGGGTTGCCATCAGGAAGCTTGTGTTCTCTTAAAGATTTCCATAGAATCTTTGTTGAACATCATGGGAAGTCTCATACCTCATCACCATTGTTTCAAGATTGTTGTAATGTTTGGAAATGTTTCATTCAATATCTCAATAGTATTAATGTTGATGTAGAATGTATGGATGATGACGAGTTGTTAGAGGCACTCTATGAATTTTATTCGCAAGCTAGTTGTCATGATGATCAAGAATTTTTACAGCAATCACACGTCTCTTCTTTAGTTGAAGATGAAACAGATTAGCAATTTGATAGTCAAGTCATAGTTCATGAAATCGATGAAGATTTATAACCCTATGAATATATATACAGTCAAAGGTATGATTTCTTTTATTAGATTTTATGTCAAGGAAAAGCTCCTCAAGATCAGCTTGTTGAAAATACATGCATGAAGATTCTAAATAGTGAGGTAACATGTGAAGAAATTTGTCTACCTAGATAAGAACCTTTTTCCATTGAAGATCATAATGATGTTGTTTTGTTCGAAGTGCATGATAGTTCACTTTTAGGTAAACCCAACTTACATGAAGAGTTGAATATATAGGTTTTAACTATCCTATTTTAGAATAATAAAAATGATAAGGATGAAATGCATAAATTTGTTTGTGTAGGAGCTATTAGTGTTTAGAATAAAGATGACATTTTTGAAGAAAAACTACTAAAGGTTATATTTGATTTGTTTGCTAAGAAAAATAGTAGTTTTGATACACACAATATGGATGTCATGTTTGAAGATGTTCAAGGATGAATGGATGTTTTTGTTGATTTACATGGAAGGGAAAATAAATCTATTATTTCCTTTTTATCTGATGATGCTCTTGAAATTGAAGACATAGGGAAATAGAGGCCATCAGTTATGAATGGATTCAGTCCTCATGGTATTATACATCTAGAAAATGTGATTTTTCATGATTATCAAGATCCTTTGGTAAGTCTACTACTGTCATCAGTGAAGGTGAAGTCTCTTCCATTTATCAACTCAAGTGATGGATTCAATTTTTATTTTGAGTTTCCAATGGATGGTCCACTTGAATATAGTCAAGGAACCCTGGTGTTGAATCTACTTTTTGACTGGTTGTAATGGAGGTTTCATATTGCTTGAATTAAATAAATGGATTTTCATATGTTAGAGTAGGACATAAATAAGCTTGTTGGGCAAGTATTTATTTTAGCTTTAGATTACATGTTGTAGTTTTCTTTTCAGTTTCGTGAAGTGGGTTTGGATGTAATATTTAGAATGGGATCAGCCCAATGGTCAGGCAACTGGTCTACTCATTATTTAATGCACCACATGGGCACAAAATCCCCATTGGAGCCGATGTTATCCATGATAACTCACTAAAATAAATTTTAGTTTTATTAGTCAAGGTTTTCCACCACTGATCTTTGCATCTATCTACTGTTTTTCTGAAAGAGGTTGTTGTGCTTTACATTTCAAGATCAAAGAAGGAAGGACAGGTCTATTATAACTATTTTGGAGAAATTTTCATATTCTCTAAAACCCATCCCTTTCATCCTTTGTTTTTACTATTCATTACTCATAAACCCAACTCTAGCCGTAATCCACTTTCTAACTCTAGCTGCATTCCATTTTGTTATAACAATAAACTATAGATGCAAAATCCATTTTGTGTTATATACAAAACTTTAGATGCAAACCATTATATATATATATATATAAATATATATATATATAATAAATATATAATATATAATATATATATATATATATATATATAACCCACCTCCCTTTTAAAGTCTAGGACCCACAAGATACGTGTCTCTATATCACACAAACCATTTTCCTCGATCATTGTTGATTGCGATAAGATATAAAGCTCCGATATCATATTACGATTAAGACGCCCACCCATTGCGATAACACCCGCCCACCAATTATGATATCGCAATATCATAGGCCCACTTCCGATTGCAATATATCAAACCTCTCTGATGTCCTGATTGTGATAAGACTTTCATCTACTCGCCGATTGTGATAGTCGATGCACTATGGCATAAAATCTTTCACATTGTCGATTACGATAACTCTCCGTCTGCTGATTGTGATATCACAATCGGTGATCACACAAACATAATCCCACTCCACCAAAGTCCTTCTGACCCACTAATTGTGATGTGCGAGACCCTCCTCGGATGCGATCGTTTATGTGTTTCACTCTATAGACCATCACATCTGCCTTATTAGAAAATCGCTAAAAATCAGTGTTAAATTTATTCCTCCTGTGTTGCGATTGCGATGTTAAAAAACACAGATCAACAACCTAGATCAACACTTCATTACACTTCCACTCCACGATATAGCGAGAGTATTTTTCAGCTTTTATTCAGCGACATGGTTATTAAACAGAGCAGAGAAAAGAGGCAATGATACATAGGGGCAGCATGGTTATATAATAGACCATAGAAAAAATAGGCAGCAAGACATGGAGTGCAATAAAATGGGGCACGAGATAGAGTGGGACAATAATGGCACTCACACCACGCCTACTAGTATGATAAAAGCTTAGCAACAACACAGCAAGATTTAAGGGGCCAGATGTATGGATTTCCACAGATACAGTGCCACACTATAACAGTTTTATTAATAATTCTAACTATTACTGTTAGATAGGTTCAGTTCATACATACTTCCATTTGTATAGGAATCTATTGTAACAAAAATCCCTTATAAAGCTCATGATTTAACTAATTGAATAGAAACAAATTTTATAATTATCTAGCCTAAGTGGAAGATATGTAATGAGAGACCTTTCTCTAATAATAGTTATCGAAATACAGAAAGGTCTCTCATTACATATCTTCCACTTAGGGAGACCTTGAAAACCTTTTTTTGATGATGATCTGATTAATCCCTTGGAGTTTCTGCTCAACCTCTCTTTTGGCTTTAAAAATATTACCAAGGTCTCTTTTCTTCCACTCTTTCACCCTAGATTTGATGTGTTTAAGTCTCTATTGTAACATGAACATTTTAGTGCCTTGAACGGGCATATCTTCCATCCACCATTTGTCAATATTGCTGGTAAAGTCAAGGTGAGAGAGCCAAACATTTTCAAACCTAAAAGGTCTGTTCGTCAGTGTACCCATAAAAGTAGATTCAAGTTGGATAGGCCAGTGGTCCGAGCCTCCAAAGGGAAGGATTAAAGCTGCCATATCAAGGCCTATGAGAAGGAGTTCATCTAAGATTATGAATCTATCTAGTTTAGAGGCAACTTGAGAAGCCCCTCCCCTCTTATTGTTCCAATTAAAAGTGCCATTTATTATTTCAGTGTCCACTAGCCCCATGTTATTTATGAAGTTCTAGAAGGCAATGGAGTCTCTACCTAGTTTCCTAGTATCGCCTTTTTTCTCTATCAGAGATCCGATAATATTGAAATCCCCTACCTGAATCTAGGACATATCAGGATATCTCTCTCTTATCTCCTCAAGGGAGGTGAGATGCTTGAGCTTGTCATCTAGTTTTTGAGGACCATAGATGCTTGTGATCATGTAGCTCTCCTTATCTCTCAAAGGTTGAATCATCAACGATAGATAGTTCCTAGAAGCTTCAACATCCAGGATTCCAAGTTTCTAAGGATCCCGTAGTGTAATAATCCCCCCCGCCAAGTTGTCCACTTCAACCTCTAGATACTCATACTTGATTAACCATTTGTTGTGTATCTCTATGATCTTTTCATCGAACATTTTGTTTCCTGAATAAAAACCATATATGGTTTTTCTTCTTTTATTCTACTGCTAAGATTTCATTGTTTCCTTTTACTTCCTAGACCCCTAATGTTCCAGGTTGTAAGCTTCATTAAGAAAGGTTTGTAAAGGAGTAACTGGTAAGATCTCTCATCTTACCTGAGTTAATCATAAGTTTCCCACATTCGGTCAGCAACTCATTCTGTCTTTTTCTTCCTCTTTTCCTACCCAGGTTCTTGGAAGAATGCATCAGTGTATCCTCCATCATTTTCACCCATCTATTCTGCTAGATATCATGGTTTATTTTGACTCTAGAACCCTTCGATTGTGATCTCCATAGGAAGAGCTACTGAACCCTATCAAAATCCTCTTTTGGAAGAGAGTCTACCCCTTTGGTGATTCCCTGCTCCAGAAAATTTTCTAGATCTAAATTCTCCCTCTGTAGAATCTCCGGCAATTCATGGTCCTCTGTTCCAGCCTCACTTGGGGTCATCTCATGGTCCCTATTGAGCTCCATAATGCTCGGAAGATCATCCTTTTGTTGGCTATTCTCTGGTATATCCTCCATGTTAGCATCCCTTTCCTTCTTAGTGGGATTATTCTCTGATTCTTGGTTTGTCCCGTTGTTTCCAACTTCTTCTTCTAAGATCTTGAAACTATTGTGGTTCGGTTGTCCATCCTCATTAATTTTCTTTTGGTACCACTTGTCTCCTTTCCCTTTACCCCCAACCTTAGTAAAACCCTCGGGATCTTTGCCTGTAGTGTTTTTCATGATGCTCTCCAGTTTGTTCAATGGATAGTCCCTGTATAGGTGCCCATGTTCATGGAACTTACGGCACCTAAATGGGATGTTTTCATAGTCCACCGCCTGCACCCATTCCTTGTCATACACTTCTAAAATGATTGCATGCGGAAGTGCCCCAGATAAGTCCATTTCCATACATATCCGGGCGAAGGAAGTATATTTGCCTCTTAGAGTAGCATCTAAGATCTTTATAAAATTCCCTAGCTTGTTGTCGATAGCCTTTAAAGACTGGCAACCAATAATCTAAAGGAAGGGAGTAAAGTCTTATTCATACCGGTACCGATGTGAAATTTTCTCATTATGGGACAAAGTTCATCACCCATGATCACATGTAAAGGCCTGCAGAAGTGTAGAAATAGGGTCCTCCCTCAAACACTTTGTCTTTACCCTCTAAGCTTGTGAACACCACCGTGAAGAAGCCCTTGGAACCAAGGTGAAGGTTGATTCCCCCCTTTGGTTTCCATTGGTTCCTTATCCATGTTTGCAAAGCCTTCTCCATCGACCAAATCCCCGTAAATTTGCAGATAATGGCATATTCCGCCATGTGATCTTTGTGCACCTGTAGCGCTAGGTCACTTAAAACAACCCAAGGAATAATGGTTGACTTAAGTTTATAGACCCCTGTTGTACTCATAGGCACAACTTTCTGACTGCTACCCTCTGTCCTTTTCTCCTTACTAACTTCCTCATGATTCTCTTCATGTCCATGAGATCTAATATTTTCTGGTTTTTCTGTGTTAATAGCCTCTGTTGCCACCTCTGTTGGTTTCTTGAAGTGGTGCGATCCATCTCCCTTGCTTCTGTCTACAGCCACTTGACTATAGGAGGGAGAAAAACTCCCTCCTTTGTGTCTCACCATGGTGACCAAGGACAAAACCCTAACGCAAAACCCTAGTTCAAATTGCAGAGCCCTCGTTCATTCCAAATTCTCCAGACTATTGGATAAAATGAATACTCGAATGCGCCATGTTTCAATCACGTTGTGTATAACTTTTACTTTATGTGTGATTAAGTGTTGAATCATTTCATTTCCTAAGCAGGAAATGAGTCGTTGGCTAGGGCTAGGATTCCAAGTTTCTAAGGATCCCATAGCGTAATAATCCCCCCCGCCGAGTTGTCCACTTCAACCTCTAGATACTCATACTTGATTAACCATTTGTTGTGTATCTCTATGATCTTTTCCATCGAACATTTTGTTTCCTGAATAAAAACCATATCTTGTTTTTCTTCTTTTATTCTACTGCTAAGATTTCATTGTTTCCTTTTACTTCCTATACCCCTAATGTTCCAGGTTGTAAGCTTCATTAAGAAAGGTTTGTAAAGGAGTAACTAGTAAGATCTCTCATCTTACCTGAGTTAATCATAAGTTTCCCACATTCGGTCAGCAACTCATTCTGTCTTTTTCTTCCTCTTTTCCTACCTAGGTTCTTGGAAGAATGCATCAATGTATCCTCCATCATTTTCACCCATCTATTCTGCTAGATATCATGGTTTATTTTGACTCCAGAACCCTTCGATTGTGATCTCCATAGGAAGAGCTGCTGAACCCTATCAAACTCCTGTTTTGGAAGAGAGTCTACCCCTTTGGTGATTCCCTGCTCGAGAAACTTTTCTAGATCTAAATTCTCCCTCTGTAGAATCTCCTGCAATTCATGGTCCTCTGTTCTAGCCTCACTTGGGGTCATCTCATGGTCCCTATTGAGCTCCATAATGCTCGGAAGATCATCCTTTTGTTGGCTATTCTCTGGTATATCCTCCATGTTAGCATCCATTTCCTTCTCAGTGGGATTATTCTCCGATTCTTGGTTTGTCCCATTGTTTCCAACTTCTTCTTCTAAGATCTTGAAACTATTGTGGTTCGGTTGTCCATCCTCATTAATTTTCTTTTAGTACCACTTGTCTCCTTTCCCTTTACCCCCAACCTTAGTAAAACATTCGGGATCTTTGCCTATAGTGTTTTTCATGATGCTCTCCAGTTTGTTCAATGGATAGTCCCTGTATAGGTGCCAGTGTTCATGGCACTTACGGCACCTAAATGGGATGTGTTCATAGTCCACTGCCTACACCCATTCCTTGTCATACACTTCTAAAATGATTGCATGCGGAAGTGCCCCAGATAAGTCCATTTCCATACATATCCGGGCGAAGGAAGTATATTTTCCTCTTAGAGTAGCATCTAAGATCTTTATAAAATTCCCTAGCTTGTTGTCGATAGCCTTTAAAGACTCTGGCAGCCAATAATCTAAAGGAAGGGAGTAAAGTCGTATTCATACCGGTATCGATGTGAAATTTTCTCATTTTGGGACAAAGTTCATCACCCATGATCACATGTAAAGGCCTGCAGCAGTGTAGAAATAGGGTCCTCCCTCAAACACTTTGTCTTTACCCTCTAAGCTTGTGAACACCACCGTGAAGAAGCCCTTGGAACCAAGGTGAAGGTTGATTCACCCCTTTGGTTTCCATTGGTTCCTTATCCATGTTTGCAAAGCCTTCTCCATCGACCAAATCCCCGTAAATTTGCAGATAATGGCATATTTTGCCATGTGATCTTTTTGCACCAGTAGCGCTAGGTCACTTAAAACGACCCAAGGAATAATGGTTGACTTAGGTTTATAAACCGCTGTTGTACTCATAGGAACAACTTTCTGACTGCTACCCTCTGTCCTCTTCTCCTTACTAACTTCCTCATGATTCTCTTCATGTCCATGAGATCTAATATTTTCTGGTTTTTCTGTGTTAATAGCCTCTGTTGCCACCTCTGTTGGTTTCTTGAAGTGGTGCGATCCAGCTCCCTTACTTCTGTCTGTAGCCACTTGACTATAGGAGGGAGCAAAACTCCCTCCTTTGTGTCTCGCCATGGTGACCAACAACAAAACCCTAACGCAAAACCCTAGTTCAAATTGCAGAGCCCTCGTTCATTCCAAATTCTCCAGACTATTGGATAAAATGAATACTCAAATGCGCCATGTTTCAATCACGTTGTGTATAACTTTTATTTTATGTGTGACTAAGTGTTGAATCATTTCATTTCCTAAATGGGAAACGAGCCGTTGGCTAGGGCCCAGCCAACCTAGCTCATTTACCCTTGTGCTTTCGCCATTTAAAAGGTTTGTGCGAACATTTATTCATTTGCAGTTCTATGGCTTGGATGGTTCTTATGTTTATTTTAGAAGTTTTTAGTTAAATTCATTTCATAGTCAAGTGTGAACAGATCCGTAGTTTGGAAGTTTAATTAAGTTTATTTCTTTCTTGCAATTTCTTTCCTGCAATTACTTTCCTGCAATTTATTTCCTACAATTCTTTTCCTGCAATTTTTGTCTTAGTTTACTTCCACTCGGGTTGTGCAGGAAGATTCTTCCTGTACCAGTGCAAGTAGTTTCCTGCACTCTGGTTTATTCATTTACCTCATAACAAGTGTTACGTTCCTTCTCTTGCTTAGAATTTCATTTATTCCTACAAGCAAAAGTATTGTTAATTCAAGTAATCATTCTTAATGTTAAGAGTTATACTTCTGAAGGATATAACAATGTTTACATGAATCAAGGAAGAACACTATTACAAACACCATACTTCACACTTTCATTTTATTACTTAAGAATAAGGAAGAGAAACTTTATAAGTTAATTTCCGAAGTTAGTTTGATGCATGCAAATTACTTTCACTGCTACTTTGATTCCCAATTTTTTTTGCTTTATGAATTTTACTTTCATTGCAAAGTTCAGTTAATTAAAGCATTCTTTTTCACGTGTAATTTATCTCAGAATCTAGCTTGCAATTGCAATTATTTTCAACGCGTCTTTTAATTATTTGGAAAGTAAATTGGAAACTTTGGTGAAGTAAGCTATGTCTCGGTGCAAGAGCTGATCTCTTGTCACAGGAATAGAGTGCTCTAAGTCTTGGGGCTTGGAACAACTCCACAAAGACATAAATCTTTAGTAATGAAGGTAAAATATACTTTTTCACAGAAGTATTGTACATGCACTAGTGCAAGCATATTACAATAGTACAAGAACAATTTGCTTGGTGTAGAAGGAGAATCAATTGGGAAACATATCTTTGCAAGGGCCCACTTGTTAAGCTGTTAGCCATCTATTCTGAAGATAAACATAGTATTTCATTTCAGCATTTAAGATTGCTTCTAGTTGTGTGAAAGTTCTTTACTTGATTTCCTTGCAAATTATTCTTTTACATTCCAGCACTAGAATTTCTTTGGTGTCGATTGCTTTTAAGATTGTTTTCAGTCTCATTTTACAACATTTCATTTAAGAAGTAGGATTAGGAATAGGAAAATTTCATACCACTTCTAGCATTTCTTGTTCTTCGTCTCAAAGTTTTTCAAACCCTCGGGTTTACAATTAAGTGTTGAGGAAATGGTCTCTTCTATTTATAGGCTCCTTAAGGGTTGATGTGGCTCTTCCTTTAGTTTGACTTACCAGCTTCCAGGACGACTTGGTCTTGGATCGTATTCCAACACTTTTAAAGACAAAAATCATTTTCTTTACAATTTACAATGTGGCCAGTATGATCTTCAACTTATGACAATGACCCTTTTGACTTTTCAACCTATGACAAACTATAGAAGCACCTAATGGGTGCCTAACCTATAAAACAAAATACCTTGACCATGAAACCCATCTCCAAATAATAATAATAAATTTCTTTCATTTTATAATTTACAAGAATAAAATACATTTCATACTTATGAAGACCGAACCTAGTTACACATTTTTCAACAACATGCAGTCAAGAGATCAATCCTTGGGAATTACACAATAAATTATGAAGAAATTTCTATAATTGAGGAGCTAATTTCCCTAGTATTTGCACAAGGAATTAGGAGGCTTTATCATAAAATAATTGGATAAGTGATGGCCAGAGCTTCTCATTTAGGAGAGAAAACAATTATTCTTTTGCAGGTTGAGCTCAGAGTTGGAGATAGAAATTGTAATAGTTTCTCTATTCAACTGATTAATGCAAAGAGGCTTCAGTGGTTTTTCCCATTTGGGTTCCCCTCGAAATCACTGTGTACTTGTGGTTTTGATTATTGCATGTCTATGCATGTTGTTCGAAATTATGATTCCCATTCCGCAGATTATTATAGTAGAATTGTATCTCTTGTTTTTTCATTTTTATATCTTGAAGAGTTGTAATTTCTATAAAATTTATAAATGGTATCAGCACCTTGAAATCACATTAGAACCAATATTTCGAGATTGTCTCTCAGGAATCTTAAATTTTTAGCTTTCGTGCAACAATTTTTTGCAAGATTGGGAGAATGTCTTTGAACATATTGATATTGGAATATGCCCTGGAGGGTAGCTCGAATTTCATAGACTATAAGGATCGAATGGAAGAAGTGCTTGATGAAAATGGTGGGTTAGAATATATTAAAATTGATATTGTGAAAACTCCACAATCAGATGTACAAAAATTATCCCAATGGAAGAAGGATTGTTGGGCGTAGCCCAACTTGGCCTAGATTTTGGCAAAGACTCTGCATTTTGTGGAGCAAAGTGTGTAGTGGAACAACGGAGTGCATTTTGAGGAGTTAAATATAACTTGTGGTGTCGTAAGGGCTTCGGGGTGGGTCAAAGCCCTCCTTTTTGTAAAAGTGCGTGATTTTGTAAGGGATTAACGGTTTTGAGGCCATAGTTGCTTGTTTTAAGGAGTCTGTGGTATCTGGACCATGTTATTTTGATGATGTAACCCTACAATGTAATAGTATATATAGGGTAAAACAATAAGAAGAGAATGATTAAATTAGATCAATATAATAGTATTATGGGTGAATTATTGTGATCTGTAGTTTGGTAGCAAAGGAGAGGCTCTGCAATTGAGTGGGTAGAGGCATGGAGAAGAGTCCGCAGCTTAATGCGCAGACAACCTGTATCTTAGTGTGTAGGCAAAGAACTAGTTGTTTTTCAAAGATTTATTATATTAAGCAACAATTCTTGTAGGAGTACTGCTACACTAGGGTGAACCACATTAATTTGGTGTTGTGCACTGATGTGTATATTTGCTTATTATCTTTTGTAGAGTAACAATTATTACAGTTGCATTTTACTTCATCACATTAATGGTTTATGGTTTTATATGGCATGTTTAAGTGATTAATCTAATGCAACAGAGTAAGAATAAGATAACATAATAATACCACATCTCCTAGCCCTCCAAGGCTACAGAAACCTGGTTCTGCATCCTCCCATAGTAACTTCAAGTGAGACTGCAATCTGTTTGCAGGTCATTGCCGAAAGGGCCAATGATCAAGGGTTTTGTTAGTGCGCAATAAATATTGAACTTGGGTCAGCCTAAATCGAGCCAACAAGGATATTGCAAAGGCTAAGAAAATTCTTATGGAAGGTGTGCGGGACCATGTGGTCTCAAATATCCATGGAAAAGAGGCACCATTTTCTATGCGGAAGACATTGACTGAGATATTCGAAAATAGTAGTGACCATAGAAAATTTGCCTTGAAAGACAAACTTTGAAACATAAGAATGCGAAATAATGACATTATTCCACAATATCTCTCCAAATTTACACAAGTTTGAGATGAGCTTGGAGGGGTTGGGGTGAATGTTGTAGAAGATGACCTGGTGACCTTAGCTCTTTTAGGCCTTCCAAAATCCTGACACAACTACTAGGACTCTATGAATGGAAGGGAAAAATTACCGAATTGGGAAAGGTTATGATATGATTTGGTTTAAGAAGCGTTCAAGAGAAATACTAGAGATGGAACTTCATCCAGAGTGAAGGATGAAGAGAATTTTTCCTTAGTTGGAAAGGGGAACAAGGGAAAAGGAAAGAAGTCCCAAAACAAACCTAAATCTAGTCAAAATATTGGCAAGACGAAATATTTAAGCAAGATAAAACAAAATTCACTGTCACGAATTTGGGCACTACACAATGAAATGTCCACACAAGAAGCCTACCAAGAAGCCTTCAGGAGGTCCAAACAGGAGGTGAAGCACTAGCTTCACAATTCGAATTAGACTTCACCCTAATATCATGCATGTCCAACATTGTTATAGGGAGTGTGTGGTACCTTGATTCTAGTGCCTTGTTCCTTATTATAAGGTGAAAGGATTTTTTCAGTAGCCTAGAGGATAAGGATCTCCAAATGCATATCAAAATGGGGGTTGATGGGAGGTATAGTGCTACAAGAATTGGTGTTGTCACCTTTGAGAGGGAAAACACCTCTCCTCTTTGCCTCAATGATGTTATGTTTGTACCTAGGATGAAGAAGAACCTGACCTTTGTAGCAATATTGGATGATCGTGGCATGATGTTATTTTCAGTAAAGGAAAAGCCTTTTTGAGACACATAGTTACTGGGCAAGTGAAGTAGATCAAGGTTTGAGTGAAGAACGTCTACAAATTTGAGGTGGGAGATTGCATTGCATGGAGTAGTAAGGCTAAAAAAGTGTAGAGTCGGTATGTAGGAGAAATTTGGCACACAAGATTGGGTCATCTACACCATGGTGCCTTAAAAATCATGCAACAAATTACCACCGGTCTCCTTAACGACTCCATTGCTTAACTAGATGTCTGTAAGGGTTTCAAATTGGGGAAATATGTCAAATCCACTTTCCATGACCGAGATATCAGAGTAGATGAAATATTAGAGCGAGACCACTCTGATGTTTGTGGACCCTTTTCTACAGCCTCCACAACAAAACATAAGTAATATGCCATTTTTATTAATGATTTCTCTAGAAAATGTTAAATCTTCTTCATGAGGAACAAGGATGAATTTTTCTCAATTTTTTTTTTAGTTCAAGGCATTGGTTGAGAAGGAGATGAGGAAGAAGGTGAAGGCTCTTTGGAGCAACAATAGAGTCAAATTTTTTTTACATGCCTTCAAGGATTTCTATGCCAAAGAAGGTATTCAAAATGAATTGATAGAACCCCATAACCCATAGTAGAATTAGATATTTGAAAGGAAGAATACGAAGAATAGTGGGAGTAGAAAGAGCCATGTTGCATGATCAGGGGCCACCATTACATCTATGGGTGGAAGCATGCAACATCATGGTCTACTTGCAAAACATGAGTCCTCATAGGATACTTGGTATGATCACACGAGAGGACACTTTCTCTAGGAGAAATCCTAATGTGTCTCATTTAAAAATTTTTGGAGCTTTAGTTTATTTTAATGTCTCCAAGGATTTAAGGAAGAAACTTGAGCCTACAACATATTTGGGATTTTTTGTAGGATGCACCGAAACTCCCACAATTACCAGGTGTGTTTACCTTCAATGAGGATGATATTTGTGAGGAGAGATGTCAAGTTTGATGAGGAGAATTCTATGATATGCTCTCTGGAATGAGAGATAAGTATGCCACCAGAGAAAGAGCATATAGCTCTAAAGGAGGAGCCTCGGGCTATATTTAGGAAGTTGTGGAGCAGCCACATGTAGTGTAGAAGACATGAGGTAGAGTGGAGGCACCCACTCAACCAAAATATTTTAGAGAGGGGAGAAAGAGAACTAGAGAAATTGATATATTGTTGCAGGACGCTAGGGAGAATGTGGGAGCCCCTACATCATAGAGCAGGTAGAGTAGGTCACCTAATAGGTACACTGGTTACATGGATCTCATGACAGAGCTCATTGAGACAAAGCCTTCTTCATTTCAGGAAGTCATTTCTCAACTTTTTTAGGTTAATTCCATGGTGAAGAATATGAATCCATCATGAAGAATACTATAAGGGAGGTGTTGTCGATACTAGAAGGGAAATAAGTGGTTGGTTCTACATGGATCTAAAAAATGAATCATGGAGTTGATGGGAGCATCGAGATGGACAAGGCTAGGTTTATGGCCAAAGGATTCTCTTAGATAGAGAGAGTGGACAATGAGGAAAATTTTGCACCATTTGCAAGATATTCCTCAATTAGATCCATTCTAGCATTGGCTATGTAGATGGGGTGGAAAATCCACCAGATGGATGTGAATGTCACCTTTCTCAACGATGTTGTTGTGGAGGAAATTTACATAGAGCATCCAGAAGGATTTGAGACATATGATTGACATTCACATGTGTGCAGATTCAAGAGAGCATCATATGGTCTCAGAAATGTACTCTGAGTATGGTACACTTGTATCGATAGTTATATTAGTAGATTTGGATTCACCAAAAGTGAAGTAGATGCAAACCTCTGTCACATTGTGGTAGATGGTAAGTTTTTTATTCTTGTTTTGAATGTTGATGATTTAAAATTAATGGTGGATGAGAAATTGATCTACTCTTGCAACGAGGATCTTGCAAGGAATTTTGAAATCAAATCCATGGGCTTAATGCATTAATTCCTCGGGTTGTAAGTATGGAAAGTTGATGGTGAATTTTTTATGTCTTAAGGGAAGTAAGCCTTTGAAATACTTCATAGATTTCACATGGAAAATTGTAAACGCATGGACACACCTCTAGCTACAAACTAGATGAAGGAAAATGCCACTTCAGGTAAAGAGGTTGATGTTACCATTTACGAGCATCTTGTGGGGTCTTTGATATATCTTTTTAACACAAGACTCGACATGTGCCATGTGGTAAAAAATCCAAGGAAAGCTATTGTGATACCTACCAAGATGTATTGGAAGGAAACAAATCATGTGTTACGGTACCTCAAAGGAACTATTGAGTATGGATTATGGTACTAGAGGACAGAGGGAGTGAATATTCAAGGCTTCAACGATGTAGATTTGGTAGGGATTCCATCAGATAGGAAAAGTGCTTTACGTGTTATCTTCAGTGTTGGGTCCATAGTTATTTCCTGGTACAACGGGGAGCATAGATTTGTGGCACTTAGCTCAGAAGAGGCTGAGTACATAGTTGTAATTCAAGCGGAATGCGAGGCCATATGGATGAGTAAAATACTTGTGGGTATTTTCAATCAGGAGATGGATTCAACAATGATATATTGTGATAATCAAATTTGCATTAAGCTCTCTGAGAATCTGGTATTTCATGACAAGTCCAAGCAGATTGATATCCAATATCATCATTTGTTGAACTCTATGCAAAAGAGAATTAGGTTTCTATAGTACATTCCAACTGAGGATAAAGATGCTTGACATCTTGACACAAGCATTATTAAGATCTAAATTTGAATTCCATAGGTGTAGGATAGGTGTGGTGAAAAATCCCTTTCTTACTAGGAGGGAGTGCTAAAAAATGTAGGAAGAAATACTCAAATTGACATTAGCCTTATTCAAATTGAGTAAATCGAATTTCCACATCAATAGGATAACTTGAGGCAATTTGATCCGAATGGAAAATGGCATCCACCCATGGTATTCATCCACCCATGGTATTTATCCACCTATGGAATTTACCCATGATATTGTAAGTGGCATCCACACATGGTATTCATTCACCCATGGTATTTTCCCATGGTATCGTAAGTGGCATGGACCCTTGGTATTCATCATCCCTTGGCATTTATCCACTCATGGAATTGGCCCATGGTATTATAAGTGACATCCACCCATGGTATTCATTCACCTATGGAATTTACATGTGGTATTATATAAAAAAAAATCTATAAGTAACAAGTCACATTTTGTAAAAGGACAAATTGTCCACCACAATGTAGCTTTTATAGTTATTATCTGTTTTAATAAAAAAAAATATGGTTTTGTTATTGTGTGTTCTCCTCTTTTCTTCTGGCATTTCAATTTTTCAGATCTTGGGGGCCTTTGCCCCCAAGATCCATTTCAATTTTTTAGAGCTTGGGGGCCTCCTCCCAAGGTCTAGATCACAATTAATAGTGTGACATGGCTCTTGTCACTTAGGTAGCTCAATAAATTCAAGTTAGGGGCTTGGATTTCAATTATACATGTGTTGATTGCTAAATTTTAGTAATCTAGTTCAATTATTTTTAGTTGTATTCTAGTAATTGGCCTCTAACTATTGATAGATTCAGTTAAAGGTCAGTTTTGTAGTGGGACAGTAGTATAATTCAGGGATCTATCAATTAACTCATCACTCAACCTAAAGTAGCTAGTGCACACATGGAATTCAAGTTCCTCAGCTGAAGTAGAGATGACAAGGGCAATGTAACATTAGTTGTATGCTAGTTTGAGTGTACATGTGTTGCATATAATTAGGATATTAATCCTTAGGACTTGCGCAAACAATTAGGAGGAAATTCCTCTCTCTTAGGAGATAATTTCCTCAAGATTTGCGCAAGGAAATAAGAGGCTTGATGAGAAAATAATTGGCTAAGCATTGGCTAGAGTTTTGTCATTTAGCAGAGAGAACAATTATTCTTTTGCAGATTGAGCTTAGAGCTAGAGTTGGAAATTGAAATAGTTTTTCTATTCATCTAATTAATGCAAAGAGGCTTGAGGGGTTTTTTCCAGCTGGCTTCCCCTAGAAATCATTATGTACTTGTGGTTTTGCTTGTTGCATGGCTATGCATATTGTTCTAAATTGTGATTTCCATTCTACAGATTACTAGGGTAGAATTGTGTCTCTTACTTTTTCAGTTTAAAATCTTGAGTTGTTGCAATTTCTATCAAAGTTCTACATCCCCTGTTGTTGCTGACATTTTTATGGAGCACTTTCAAACCTTAGTCCTTGAGACCTTCCACGTAAAACCTAAATTATGGAGGTGATTTGTTGATGACACCTTTTTTATTTGATCCCACGGTCTACCTATTCTCATGCCTTCTTTTATTATGTCAATCACATTTCCCCTCACATTCACTTCCCTGTGGAGCTTGAGGAGAACCATGTCCTTATTTATCGCCTCCCTGATGGCTTCCTCACTCACCAAGTCTATCAAAAGAAAACTCTTATTGATAGATACCTCCATGCTAGGTCCCACCATCATCCTACTAAAAAATATGTCGTTCTTAAAACCTTTGTTTCTAGAGCCATTGGAATGTCCTCTTTTCAATCCTTTCCCAAAGAAGAAGCTCATCTCACCAAAGCCATCAAATCTAATGGATACTCCACATCCTAAATCAAGAAGGCCTTTCATTTAGTTCTCCACCCCCAACCTACAATCCTTTCTAATAAACCACCCCTAGCCAAGGTAACACTTCCCCACATTCAAGGAGACACTGATCATATATCCAAAATTATTTCTCAAAAGAACATCAAATATTATTTCAAACCCTAGAAAACCCTCAGCCAACTTTTCATATTGGCTAAGGAAAAGAGTGACCCTATGTTAGGGCCATAGTCTATGAAATCCCTTGCTCCTATGGAATGTCTTACATAAGGCGAACTGGTAGATATTTCAAAGCTCGTCTCAAAGAGCACATGGCTGGAACCTACTATAACTCACCTATAACTGCATTGCTAAATCCACCATCATTGAACACTCCCATAATACCAAGCATCTAATTTTTTTTGATAAAACTAAAATATTAGCCCCTGCACCCTTCCATACCAACTATGTCATTAGGGAAGCCCTAGAAATTGAAAAACTCCTAATAACTTTAATCATGAAGATGGATATAAATTATGCTATCCTTGGAAACCCACTATTGAGTTATTATCCTCTAAACCCCTTTCTCCTAATATCAATTATAACCCCTCTTAACACCCTATCTCCACCCCACCCTTTCTCCTATCATTTTGAAATTTCCCTCACCCCCCTTTTTTTCTTCCTTCCTTATGTTTTATTATAATTTCTCCTCCCCTTTACTATTTATTTTAATTGTGTTTCCATTATAAACCTATTTATACATTCTTATTCAATTTAAATCCTTGTATTTCAAAATTTATTGTTTCTTTCTTATTCTTCTTCTCCTAAATAGCTTATAGAATTTTAATAATAATAAAAAAAATCATTTAAGCCCTAAATTATGAATACTACAATAATTTAATCTCCTTCTTCCTATTAATTATAATTTCTTTAAATTAGTATGTTTTCTTCTAATTATTTCTATGTCAATATACATTTGACCAATAAATAAAGATTGACCAATGTTAATTTGACCAATTTCTTGTCCTCAGTTTCCATTTTTAAAATAATTTATATAATTTAATTCTATTTTTAAAATAATCTAAAATATTTAGATTCATTTTTATTTTATTATTTCCCTTTCCAAAAGGTTCATTATAATCAATGTTATTTACTTATTCCAACAATTATATTTTTACCCAATTTAATGGTTATAGTTTAGCTTCATCCTTTATCTATTTATATGAGTCTAGCACTCTTCACATAACGATTTTAGCTTCATGTCCTTGAAGATAAATGAAGTGTTCACCTAAAAAATTGAACATATCCATAAATACAATACACAGTCTTCCAGAAATCTTTATCACTAAAATAAATTTTGTTAATATAAAATAAATTTAAAATATATAAATACACACTCACTAAATGAATAAATAAAAAATATAGCCCGTAGAGGTTTGGTTCCGTGGGCGAGTGACAATTTGCCTAAGTCGTCTGTGGCCGCTATTGGGTAGTCACTGAGTTCGAGTCCATATAACCAAAGGCTCCGTGGGGTATGGGCGGCTCTTTATTTTGTCCCCTAGAGTTATAGTGCAGCCTTGTGGATTTGACCCGTCCTCCTAGAGGTCAATTGGCGCCGGTGGATTCCGACCCTGGCCCTGGCATTCCTCCTAGAGGTTATTAGTGCACCTGTGGGATCGACCCTGTCCTCAGGTAATAGTTCGCGCTGTGGAATCGACCCGGATTACGACCTGGTCCTCCTAGAGTAGTGGCAGCCGGTGGGATGACCTCGTGTAATGTGATTATGAACCACCGCATACCCTGTATTCTGCAAGCACCTATCTATATTTATTTATATATATATAATATTCTTTTCCTTAAAACCTAATCTCCTTACTTTATTAGCACATTAATTTTTGCTAATCAAAAATAAATTAATAAGTAAAAATCTCAGTAAAAAAAATCATAAATTAAAAATAGAAATCTAAATTACAATTAATAAATAAGAGAAATCAATTCAACAAAAAATATACTAATAATTATATTTAAAATTATTTATGTTTTTTAAATAAAAATACAATGATGGGTAAAAAAAAGATAAAACACTTACCAGGAAAAAAATTCAAATATTATGAGACAAAAAATGGATCGTGTCTTACAAATATTATAGAATCTTGCTATAGATATTGTAAAAATTAGTTTTGATGTATGGATAAAAGAAGCATTGAAAGTATTCTTCATCTTATACTTTCTCAATGTTATACATATTGCAAACTTTTTCTTTTTATAATATTTGGATTTTGTTTATGGCAAATTTAGTAAAAACGAATCAAAAAGTGTTACTATTATTTTAAAATAATAATAAAAAAATTATTGGTATATTTTAAAAAAACGTTAAAATTTTTCTTAAATTTTTAATGATTAAAAAAACCATCTTATACTATATTCCCCTAATTTAATAGAAATTTGTTAACTAGAATTGAGATAATGAAAAGATATGTTTTATAGTATTAAATATTTATTTTATTATCAATTTATACTATAAGTAATTAAATATTGATGATGATGATGATGCTTAATGTCCACTGAGACCAAATTGGTCTATTGGACCTATAATTTTCTTAGTTCTTAATTGTGTGGCTTCTCGTCTTTTTTGGCAAGATTGGTGTTGTAGCTTTCTTTTTTTCTCTAGAGAAGAAGTTTGCTTTCTCCCTGCTTGTCTTGAGAGTTGTTTCTTTCTTGCGGTTGGGAGGGGCTTTCCCCCTGCTTGTCTTGAGATTTCTTGCCCAATTTCTTGCAACTCAGAGTTTTCTGAAGAGTGTTTTTCATTTAATTTAATT
>APFE030246871.1:0-11076 GCA_000404065.3 Pinus taeda | reverse complement strand
ATTATTTTGCACATAAAGAGATTTAACACAATGAACTAATCTTTTGTGTATGTAAATACACATTTCGTTTTCTAGGGATCTCGGAAAATAGTTATTATTTGGTTGCACAAAGTTCCCATTTAACATTTTTCAAGTAAAACGATTTCGATAATTTAGTTATTATGCACACAAAATCCATAAATACATTCCCATAATTTCACAACAAATCCTTTTAAGAAAAGAATTATATTTAACCTATGCTCATGCACACAAGAACCGTGGATTTTTTTTCTAATAATATATTTTTTTAAAGACTTAGAACATTTAAACACATGTTTATTTTTTCTTGAAATTGTGTAATAATTATTATTTATATGCAAAAATTCCTTTCTAAGAATTTAGTATAATAGTTATTAGTCATATAGGTATATTTCTTTCATGTAAGAACACCATATATATATATATATAACCAAGCACAAAACAAATTTTTATTTCAAAGCATCTATTCTCTTCCAGGGAACCAACATCATGATTATTGTTTTGTGCACCTCTACATGTATTCTTTTCCTAAAGAAATAATAATATTTTTTCTTTCCATACTTTCAAGAACACATATTTCTTTACAAGAAATTAAATGCATAATACCTACTCCTTCATGCATGACCTACTCCTTCGTGCATGCAAGCATGTAATTCTTTTCAAAAAAACAAACGTATAATAGATACTTTTATTGGATGAAAAAGAAAATACTTATTTTCAAGAACTCAAGTGCACAATAGTTAATTTTTTAATGCATAAAAATATATAAACCTTCCAAAGAAGACCCATGCAAGATATATATTATTCTTGCGTGCAAATGTAAACTCTTTCCAAAATAAGGCTGACACAATTTATGAAATAGATTCATATGAAATATTTTTGACACAAATACTTATCTTGGTAGCCATGATAGCCAATGAACCCCATCCAAACTAGGTTAAGTTGAGTGGTAATAGTAGTTTCATAGGCCTTAAAAGGATTTCCAATGAGATATTCTAATTAGGAATTCAACTCTTGAACACTCATATGAGCATCCAAATTTTCTCACATCACGCCTAATGATGCAATATTTACGGGTTTCCTCTTCCCTAAAACAACATTCATGGGCTTCAAACTTGTGACAAAGCCTAAGACAAAACTTAGGATTATGAAGCAATAGTGCTAATGAGACTCAAGCATGAAGGGAGATGATTAGAAGAGAAACAAGAAGCTAACAAAGATTCAAATGGAGAAGGAATGAAAACTTTGATAAGGACTGTAAATTTACGAGACCCTTGATATTTGAATGTCTTGGAGATGTGTTTATGAATGTGAAAGATGTCAATGTTGCAAATAAGAAGATGTCATGATGAAAGACCATCATAAAAGGTAATTTTTATTTATGCTCATTTTTATTTTTGAACAACATCTGGTTGGGTTGAAATAGGGCTACCAAAAGAAATTTGTATATGTCACCTACAACTGAGAATGGATGGAATGTACTAAAATAAACATGACCTAGAAGAGGTAGTTGTATGAAGGAAATCTAGGTGTCGACAGAAGATCTATTTCGAAGGAAAAGAAGGATAACATAACTATTGGTTAAACCCTATGGTTCATTGAAGGAAAGTGATGGATGGATGATTCCTTACAAGATCAAGGCTTCATGATGAACAATTTGAAATTCATGACATCGAAAGGAGGGGACATACAAGTAGTTTATAGTACCATGATCTCCACCAAAGCATTGTTGTTGGAAACAAGTCCTTAATTGAGATGGAGATTAAGCAAGTCCCAAGTTAAGAGGGAGCTTTATATATTCCTTTTATAGGAATGAGTTGGTCCTCCCTAGTTAAGAGGGAGCTTTATATATTCCTTTTATAGGAATGAGTTGGTCCTCCCTAGTTAAGAGGGAGTGACAAATATGGTTCTCTACTTCATGTGTCATGCACTAGACTAATGCACTAGACTAGGACTTACTGTTGTAAGTCTTAGTGAAGGCCATGAGGAGAGATATACACATAATTATTTTCTTCATGTTATGAAGAAAGAATGGAGGATTCAGTAAGAACCAAAGATTGATTTCGATACTCTTTGAGGATGTGGTAGGGAATCCAATAGGTAAGAGTAGTTAAAGAGGAAATTCCTTGAGGATGTGTTATTCCAAGATAGGATTTGTCCTAAAAGGGTGTACCTTGTGAACACCTAGGTTTGGTATGTGCCTTAATAGATAATGATGATGGTTTTTATCAGTCATTGGTCTCACCATAATTGTGCCACGATATTATGGAGAGATAGAATTGTTAGTCAAGGCCTTGCTATGTGACAATGTTGGTTGGTATGATAAGATTCTCTAGCATAAGCTAAGGAGGTAGCTTATGAGATGGCTTACCAATCCAACTTTCGTTATGAGAATTGTTTAGTTTGAGAATGTCCAATTACCTTGTATGGATTATGAATGCCTTCTTAGTTAAGAGGGAGTGTTGAAATATGTAACTAGGTCCAGTCTACATAATGACATATTAATCATGATTTTATGTATTTGATGTAAAGAGAAAAGGAAATTTGTTATATTCATTCTTGAGGCATGGTTTTCATGCTCAAGGGAAATTTATTTTATAGGTCAGGCACCCATTGAGTGCTTCTAAGGCTTTTGACTGAGTCAAAAAGTCACAAGGGTCATTGTCATGTATGGAAGACCCTTTTGGGCATGTTACATATTGTAAAGAAAATTTCATTTGAGTCAAAATAAAGTCAAAGAGCCTCCAAGACCTTGTCATGGTGCCTTAAGAAAGTCAATCTGAAGGAAGAAATTCATACCCCTGGAAAGCCTATATATAAAAAGGAACTCAACCTCATTTGGACACAAAAAAAGAAAGTTTGATCTCATAAAGAAAGAAGTTGGAAAAGGAACAAAATCAAGTATAAGAAGAATAAAATCAAGATCGAAGCTTTGGATCTCTCTCTCTCTCTCTTGTGTTATGGTTGCTAAAGTTTGTTGGGAAAGTTGAGTTTCTAAAAAATTGTTGGGAAAGTCAAAGTGCTGGAAAGTTGTTGGGAAAGTCAAATTGATGGAAAGTTAATGGGGTCAAAGCTACAAAAGAAACTATTGGGTTAAAGTTATAGAAGAAACTACTAGGTCGAAATTGCATAAGAAACTGATGGGTCGAAATTGTAGAAGAAATTGTTGGGTCGAAATTGCAGAAGATACTGCTAGGTTAAAATTGCAAAAGAAACTACCACGTCTAAGTTGTAGAAGAAACTGTTCTGGTCAAATTTTTTGGTGTCAAAATTGTTGGAAAGAAATCTCATCAAGGAGAAAGGTTGACATGGTATTGGAGGGGTCTTTTTCAAGGCTCTTAGATCTTGGAATTTGTCATTTTGAGATTATATAAGAAGAGAATAATTCTTGTGGGTTTTCCTCTCAAGAGGAGAGGTTTTGGCCCTGGCTATAATCCTACATTTCATGTCCTTTTGTCTCTTTGATTTTTCATTATTTGGCACTTGTTTGATGATAGAAAATACAATAATAATCAAGTTGAAGAAGAAGCGAAGCATGTTAAGTATAAATAGCTCACAAATTATTATCAAAGTAAGAGGAATCATTTAATCTAGTTACCCTAAATTTATCAACAGTGCCTACAGAACACAAAGGGAGTCCTTCACTGATTTAATGGTTCCTTAATACTTCCATTTTCTTAGTGCCTTATGTGCTTAGTTAAGAGAAATTTCTTAGAAAATTATTTTCCCCTTTATGCTAGGCTAAAAGGTTCCACACTGAATTCCTTACCCAATTTTAGTTAAAATTACAATTCCAAATATGACTTTTATGATTTTTATGATTTATTTTCTCCTTCTATTTAGAGTCATTGTCTCAACACCCACTTATGGTTCTATTACATTCTATATGTTTTTTTTTTTTTTTTTCATGTCATTCTCTATAATTCCCTTACTCGTTCACATATGACAAAATGACATAATCATCTCATTTTTAACATCACACACTACTACTTTCTTCCTCAGCCCACACCATAACCTACCTTCATGATAATATAGGGTCCCCATCTAGGGCTATATGGCCAAATAAGAAGTCTCAAGAATAGGTACATAGCCCATACGTTTGGGAAAATTTAGTAACACTCCCCATTTATTCCCATAATTGCTAGGAATTGGGTAGTTGAACTACAAAATATGAAATTTGAACACTTAATTCAAAGTATGATAGAAAATTCCCATTTTTCCCCTTTTAGGTTCTTCTTAGGTATCAAGATCCTTGTTTATTGATTTTTATTTTAGATTTGTAGCAATATATAAATAAAAGTAATATTACATTAAATAAAATATGTCAAGATATCCATACTAAACATTTCCATCATTATAATTCATAAATTAAAATTACAAAAAATAAGGTTTTAAAAAGCAGTGTTACAATCCCCACCCCCTTAAACAAACGCCATCCTTCATATATCGTAAACAAAAATGGTTATGCATTTTTTCATGGCTTCCTCCATTCCCATGCTACCTCATCAACTCCAGAGTGTTTAAAAATGTAGCAATAAATTCTCAACATGATTTTTCCTTGATTAAATTGAGGAAATTCGAATGTCCATGTCAACAGACAACTTGGATGATGTTTACTTGTGTGACATGACTTGTGTCACCCAGTCTACTCAGTAAATTCAATTTGGAGGAGTTAGAGTTCAATTTTACATGTGTGATTGCTAATTTGTAGCAATCAAGGTCATCTATCTCAAGTTGTTTTCAACTAAACTAGTTCTAACATTAGGAGGAACTAGTGGAAGGTTAGTTAAGTAGTGGAACTTCAAGGAAACTCAATGATCATCCATTTAACTGAGTAATAAACCCAAAATATCTATTGCATCTAGAGAATTCGATTAACCCAGTTGAGGTGGAGATTCCAGGGCAATGTAACATCAATTGTAGACTAGTCTTGAGTGTACAAGTGTTGCATGTAGTCAGATGACCAACCTAAGGAATTGTGTAATTCAATTAGAGGATTTTCCTAAATAATAGGGGATAATTCCTAAAGGAACATATAAAGGAAATAAGATCTCAAGCTGAGAAAATTTTTGACTAAGTCTGGGTCAGTGACCTTCAGTGAGTAGAGAGAAAGGTTATGCACTTGCAAGGTGAGCTGAGTTGAGAAAAGAAATTGTAATACATCTCTATTCATTTGATTAATGCAAGAGGCATTGGGGTTTTTAGTAGATTATTTCCCCAGATAAAAATAATTATTGCATGTGTGTTATGCATTCTTGTAGGTCTGAGATTTCTATTCTAAATTGTGAAATAATGTCCGCAGAGAAGTAGTGTAGGTTTGTGTCATGTGATTTTGATTAAAAATTCATGAAAATATGAAAATATACAACCTAATTGCTACCTGGGATTAGAGTTCGATTCACAATAGAGAAAAAATTTTGAAGTTGTTTCTTAGAGGTTCAAATTTGAAGATTAGAGTAGTGAGATTTCTCGAGAGCTGAGAAGAAGACCTTCAATGGACCAAGGCTAGAGTATGTCTTGGAAGGCACCTCTAATTTTGTTGCATGGAAGGACCACATAGAGGCAGTATTGGATGACAATGAATTGTTAGAATAAATCAAGATAAATGTTGCAAAACCACAAGCATCTGATGCCCAAAACCTTGACTAGTGGGAGAAAGATGTAGCCAAGGAGAATAATCTTGGAGGTAGTACAGAATCATAATTTCTCGAATCTCCATAGAAAAGAAACATTTTTTCGATGTGGAAGTCACTGAAAAAATGTTCGAGCATAGTAGTGACCACAAGAAGCTGGTGCTTAATGATAAACTTCTAAGTATCAAGTTGCAAAAGAATGACACAATTCTGAGGTATCTCAGAAAGTTTACAAAGTGTTGTGATGAACTTGGCGGGGTTGGTGTTAACGTGTTATCCATTAATTTGTCACACTCCCCATCTCATACCCTGAGCTCTCAAACTTTTCCCAAAATGTCACAAAGTGACAAAATTTGTCAATGAATTCACCATGAAAAACATTGATCATAGCATCCCTAAAAAGAAGAAGAAGAAATTCCTTGAAGTAATTCTAGAAGAGCTTGTCAAAAAAAACCTATTTGCAAGCCCAATGCTATTTTTAGCAGGAAAAACTATGCTTACCCTTTGGTCTAACTAGTAACTAGCACTAGCAACATGACATGGGATAGGAAAATCCATACCGGTCCTCTTCAGGTAGTTTCTCCAAAAAGGGAGCATAAGATTCTCTTACTACAAAGCTTGAGAACAATGAGATGGTTATTGTTGAATAAGGATATGGTCGATTTCTCCCATTTTGAGTCCTTGATCCTACCTTTAGGGATCTTACCATTAATATTCTGACCTTCTTCCCCCTTTTGTGGATCGCTAACTCCCTATCCTTCCATATAAATACATTCCCATATAGCCTCAAGTGGTTGGTTGGACTAGATTAGTCATGTTGCTACTAAATTGTGCCTAATTGCTAACAATTTGTGAAGGAAAAAGCAGAGCTTGAGAATTCTTGGCTTGGACATGGAAACCCATCCAAAAGGAGGCTTCCCACATTAAGGCAATGGTTGTATGCTTACCTCATGTGTTTATTATTAATACAATGCATGTTTACTTTCCATAAGCATGTAAATGACTACTTTCTTAGTATGATGCTCCTTTGTTTTCCTTGTTTCATCTCTCTTGTAGGTATTCATTCAAAACATAATAGAAAGGATCAAGATTGGAAGTGAGGAGATCCTTATCGACATTGAAAAGATACTGCATAGGAGTGAGGTAGGCCATCTATCCTCTCTCATCTCATTCTAACTTAAACTAGAAGAGTTTTGCATGTATTTATTTTAGTTGTTACTAGATCCACTCATTGGACTAGAGGGATCACTTCTATTTGTAGAAGGAATTTCCTAGATAACATAATGTCCCTAAAGCAGACATGATAACCTTATCCCTTTTGGGCCTTCCCAAGAGTTGGCATAGCTATCAAGATTTTATGAATGGGAGGGAGAAACTACCAAGTTGGGAGTGCTTATGGTTTGATTTCATATAGGATGAAATAAGGACAAATATTGGAGATGGGATTTCATCCAAGGGAAATGATGAAGAAAAAATTGCGTTAGCTAGAAAGGAGAAGAAGGGAAAAGCAAACAAATCCCAATCCAAACCAAAATCTAGTCAAGGGGGAAAGAAGAAATATTTTTCAAAAATTAAATGCTTCCATTGTCATGAATTAGGTCATTATGCCATGAAGTCTCCACATAAGAAGGAAAGCACAAAGACCTAAGGAGGAGAAACAAGTGAAGCTTTGGCTTCACAGTTTGAGCTTGAATTTACCCTCATTTCATGCATGGTCAGCACAATGATGGGAAGCGTGTGGTACTTAGACTCAGGTGCATCATTCCACATGATGGGAAATAAATATTTTTTTCAGTGACATGGAGGAAAAATATTTGTAGATGCACATCGATATGGGGGACGATGGAAGGTATAGTGCAACTGAGAATCTTACAGTCAGCTTTTAGAGGGAGTGATTCTTCGTCCTCAGGCTGAAGGATGTCACGTTCATTTTGGGCCTAAAGAAAAATCTCATATCTGTTGTAGTGTTAGAAGATTGTGGTTATGATGTGTTCTTTAGCATAGGAAAGGCATTCCTAAGACACATAGCCATGAGATAGATGAATTAGATTGAGATTCTTGTGAAAAACTTGTACAAGCTAGATGTGGAGAGTTGTGTTGCATTGAGCACAAATGTGGAGAAGGTGCACAACCTCGATGTCATTGAAATTTGGAATAAAATACTTGGCCATTTGCATCATGGAACTTTGAATATCATTTAGTAGATAACCACATGCCTCCTCAAAGGAGAACTTGAGCAACAATATGTACCTTGGGGAAGTACACAAAATCCACATTTCATGATAGGGATAACAAAACACATGCACTCTTGGAAAGGATCCACTTTTGTGGACCTTTCTTGATAGCATCCACTACCAGGCACAAATAGTATTTCATTTTTATTGATGACTTCTCATGAAAGTGTTAGATCTTCTTCATGTGGAAGAAGGATGAGACATTCTCAAAGTTAAAAGAATTCAAGGCACTGGTTGAGAAATAAATGGGCAACAAAGTGAAGGCTCTCAGGAATGATAATGGAGGTGAGTACGTGTCAAATGAATTTAAACTTTTATGTGAAAAGAAAGCCTTCGACGAGAGTTGACATCACCCCACAACCCATAGAAAAATGGGGTGGCTAAGAGAAAGAATCATAACATTGTGGGAGTAGCGAGGGTGATGTTCCATGATCAATGCCTACTTTTTCATTTATGGGTCAAGGTGTGCAACGCAACAATCTATTTGTAGAATTGGAGTCATCTTTGGATTCTAGGCGTTATTACACTGCAGGAGTCCTTCTCGAGGAGAAAGTCAAATGTGTCACACTTCATGATTTTTGGAGCCTTTGTTTACTTCCATGTATGCAAAGAATCAAGGAAGAATCTAGAACAAACAACATGATTGGGGTATTTTGTGGTTACACATAAACTCCCCACAACTATCGTGTGTACTTGCTATCCCTCAGAATGATAGTTCTGCGAAGGGATGTAAATTTTGATGAAGGCAAAGCAATGCAATTATCTCTTGAGAGGAAGCTTCATATAACTAAAAGAGGAGATTTTACCTCTAAAGGAGGAACCTCAAGAAGTTATGGAGAAACCAAAAATTGAGGAGTAGAGAGTGGAGATAACCAATCAATCAGAACCATCTAGAGAAGGAAGCAAAAGGACCAAGGAAGCTAAGAGACTTATGCAGGATGTGAGGAAGAATGTAGGTGCTCCTTCAAGTCAATGCATGTAGAGAAGGTCACCATATGGCCAGACTAGCTACATGGTTGTTACACAGTATTTTGTCACACTCCGAGTCTCATATCCTAAGTGTTGCACTTTGTGTCGTCAATGTTGCAAGTGTCGCAAAGTGACAAAAATTATAAAAAACAATGTATCCACCATCAAACATGTTTAGAAGCACCCCTAAATGAAAAATAAGACTTTCCTTGAATAAATTTTGAAGAACTTATCCAAAACCTTGTTTTGCAAGTCCAGTGCTACTTTTAGCAGACAAAATCCCACTGGTAACCTTTTGTCTAGCTAGCGAATAGCACTCACCACCTGCCTTTTGATAAGAAAGTAAAAGTTGGTCCTCTTCAGGAAGTTTTTCCTAAAATGGAGGAGAATATTCTCCTACTAAATTCCTCGAGAATGACGAGTTGGTTGTAGTTGAATGAGGATTAGAGCGAGACCTCCCATTCCTAGTTCTTGATCCCAATTTAATGGATCTTCCCGTTGAAATGTGGAACCTCTCCCTCCTATTATGGATCCTCAACTCCCTCTGCTTCCCTATAAATCAAACCCTATCATCTAATAATTTGTTATTGGTTAAAGCATTATTAGCTATTTTTAAAACCATAAAAGAAATGGTAGTTATATTTTCTTAGCTTTCATCTAAACATTTACTTTTCAAATTAAATTAGATTACATTGCATTGAAAAGTCATTTTTGGGATTATCATTGAGCATAGATTACATTTCTTAGTGTCAAAAGCTGAAAAATGCATTTTCATCAATTGGGAAGAAAAGTTAAAAAAAAATCATTTTACTTTTGGTATGTGCATTGGAATAGTGAAAGCGAAAATTCTAGTCAGGAAGCTTTATTTGTTGCATACTTGATTGTCTCATCAATGTTTACCTTTTTTCCCTACACTAGTTAACTTTCATCAAAATGAAAAGAATCTTTTTTTCGCATATTATTTGCATCATAGGTGGGTTCCGGTGATATCGATCTTTGAACCTTAAAAATGAAACTTAATCCAATATCAAAGTTAAAATTTACCTCAATTAACCTAAGGAGCATTTGGAACATTAACGAAAACATTTAGAGGTATAGGCTAGAGATGTATTCCCACGTTATTAAACATAGGAGTTGTCATTATTTTAAAATGTTGTATCCCAGGGGTGAAATATTGTTCCACAAAAAGAAGTGTATAGGACTGTTCACCAATAATTTTAGGGATATTGTAGGTGCTCCATGCATGGTAAGTATATGGGAATGCTCTCATCGAATGGTTATGCATTAGACAACACTGCTAATACGACACTTCCACATAGTGTCGTGTATATTTTTGGAGTGACCAACAGGTTGCTATCCATCCATATGTAATAAAGTCAACTGCATCGTATACCATGATACACTGAACAAAACATTCAGGGAGATTGTTTGTTGTACATTAAGTCCTTTTTTTGTGAAGTTGTATATTTTAGTTCACAGTTTCTTGGTAAACCTTTATGCCTAGTTACCCATTTTTTATTTATTTTTGTTCAATTATAAAATCAATTAATTGACCATGGGAAAAGATCTTTCCTGTGGAATACTCCTTATTAGATCTTAGGTTGAGACTAATGGAAATAATTCCCATGTCAACCAACCATTAAACCCCTCTGACAGGAATATTGGTCCTTTCTCTTCTTTTGGAAATGTTGGTGCTTCCTATATGGAAAAGTTGTCCCTTCCCAGGTTTACCATTGGTTTTCCAATTTGCTTATTTTCGACCCCAATGGTTCTAAATGTCCAAACGGCTCCTCAACTAGGCTCTCCTCCACCTGAAATATGTCAACCTTTGTTTGAGCCTAAAGTTAACTCTTTACCATCTTCGTTTGTTCAGTCTTCTTCATCTTCTTCATCTTCATCTAGTGAAAGCCTACAAGTAAGTAACTAGGTGGATAAAAAGAAGAACGAAAGGAATATTAAGAATAATAAAAATAAGGAAAGGGCCAACTAAGAAACCATTACTACAGATGCAACTAATGTTAAAAAATATTCCAATCGACCTTGTAAAGTGAAATTCCCATGAAAGCTTTGTAAGGGTGACCACCTTCTTCGAGAATGTCCTAGTATTCCCAAAATATTAGAAGTGTGGTCCACAGGTTCACATTGACCTTTGCCATTGACCTATGGATATCATGGTAATGATAAACCTTCAACTAATGATAGTAAAGCCCACGGGAAAAAGG